>JAYKAV010000112.1:1801031-1857720 GCA_035582835.1 Phoebastria nigripes | reverse complement strand
GCTCTACAACTACCTGAAAGGAGGTTGCAGCGAGGTGGGTGTTGGTCTCTTCTGCCAAGCAACTAGCGATAGGACGAGAGGAAATGGCCTCAAGTTGCGCCAGGGGAGGTTTMGATTGGRCATTARGAAAAATTTCTTTACTGAAAGAGTGGTTAAACATTGGACCAGGCTGCCCAGGGAAGTGGTGGAGTCACCATCCCTGGAAGTATTTAAAAGACATGCAGATGAGGTGCTTAGGGACATGGTTTAGTGGGCATGGTGGTGTTGGGTTGACGATTGGACTCGATGATCTTAGAGGTCTTTTCCAACCTGAATGATTCTATGATTCTGATTCTAAGGAATTCAAACCCATAGGACATTTTTACCTCCTATGTGTGCTGCATGTGCACTCCCTTGATTGCATTTGGAAAGTTTTAAAGACCTCATGTAAAACCCTGATTTCATTTAAATCAATGACAGAAATCTTCCTAATCAACAGAATCAGAACCAGAATTATGCCTCCTAGTTTTATTATGTTCATGTACAATTATTTGGTTGTATGTGATGAAAAACTACACTTAAATTCTACCAGTATTGAGCCAGAAACCTTGATGTTAGGCTATTTTCCTTCCTCAACATGCCTTAGACCAAGAAAAGAAAAAGTTTTAAATTGCAGAAATTCTCCCAGATCCTCCTTATCATCTCTAAACTTCTACCTGTTCCATACTCCTTGCTTACCTGGTGACATCTTCAATTATCTTTTTCTCTCAGGTACATATCATACTGACTGTTACATGTTCGTTCAATCAGAAAGAAGAAAAATTCCACACAGCTTTGGCCAGAATGAGTCTGATTTCAAACGCTGTGGCGCCATTGTCTGCCACAAACCATTCACAGAAAATCACACAGTAGGGAGAGGGGAGGAAATGACAGAAAAATATTGTCAGATAATAACAAGTAAATTCATGAGTCATAAATTACTTGCTGAAAGGAACATAAAGAGCAAAATTGTGTTTTGCCATTGACTTAATGGGAACACGACCAAAAGTATTAAATTTTTTTCTCTGACTTACAGGATTGAATCTAGTTATGAAAAACTTCTAACTAGAAATGGAACTTATATGTTCTTTAGCAAAGTCTAAAATTAGTTTTCTGCTAAGCCCTTGATGTACTTAGGCAGTAAATTAACACAGTCCTATCACTGCAAAGTTGAGGCTTCTGCTACAATATGACTGTATATACCTGCTGTCACTTGCCTAAATTGATCAGATTAATGTGCTGGTGCATTGAAATATGAAAGATCTCTGCACACTAATCACTGGAACTGCCAGGCGGAGATAGCGTGATTAATTTCCCATGGCCCAGGTATCCTGCAGCGTTGTGTGTGTATCCCTGTATAAGAGATGTAAAAGATCATTCAGGCCTCAGTCTTAAAATTTCGTTCGTCTCCCTCTCCTGAAATTTTGCAACTACAGTCATGCTCCCTGGCATATGATTCTTTAACAAACCAAAAGTACTCAGAGGAACTGTATACAAACCTAACAAATAGGAATGTGAGGCAGAATCAGTTAAGAGCTCCTAATCCTCCTGTGAGCAGAAGGAGTAATTTGGGATTATCATTCAGCTAGTAGGATTAAGGTACATAATTGCAATGCCAGTTTCCTAGTATTTCTTCTCCTTTCCCCCACCCCTAGAAGTATTAAGCCTTGAAAAATGAGCTGTCATCTACTGAATATAAAATGGGGGAAGGGGGAGACTATTTCCACCTGATTCATGCTATGATGACGGGTATGAGATAATTGTCATTAGTGTTATCAAGATTAAATTGTTTCTGATGCTCTGTCAGCCATTTGTGGTTTCTGTAGAATGGGCAAAACCATTTTTGCCCACAGATTTGTGCTACCCTTGAATTATTCCCACAGGACTTCACATGCCACCACCTGCAAAGGCAAACGATCTCAGAAGCTGGTTGGTTTCAGTCTGTCATACAGCTCTCACTGTAAAGAGCAGAGAGAAAGGGTGGTGGGTAATTGCAGGCATTTCAGATATGAATGGTCTCATTTATCTCTGTGGGCAACTGTAGTACAGGCAGCTACAACTGAGCTATTCATCTAAACTTTCAATATAGACAGTGGAGAAAAACATTCTTATGCATGATCCAGACAGCCTATTTTAGACATCTGCCTTCAGATGAGATTACTGTCATCCCAAAAATGTCTCTTTCTCTCTATCAGTTACAGTGGGAGTCTAGACAAGTAGCCCAGATGTAGGGATCTATGCTGTACATCCTAACAGTCAGGCGATTTGACTTTCACATTTTCTTCTTCATCCAATGACAGGAGACACTTTACTTCACATAGAATGTTAGGGAGGAACAACCTGAATCCAAACTGCTTCCCTGCTAAAAGATCTGGAAAGGCTGCAGCCTAGGAAATCTTGGTTAAAAAATGTCTAGAAAGAGAAGCTGCTGAAAAAAGATCATAGGACTGATAGGAAAATTCAGGTTGGAAGGCATCTTGGGACATCAGCTAGTTTAAAATCCTGCCCAAAGCACAGTCAGCTATGAGATCAGACCAGGTTGCTCAGGGCTTTGCACAACTGGGTCTTGAAAAATTCCAAGGATGGACACCACTCAGCCTCTCTGGGCAACCTGCTCCACTGCCTGACTGTACTCTCGGGAAAAAGTTTCTCCTCTCTTGTTTCAACTTGTGCCCATTGTTGCCCTCCTGCCATGCACCACTGTGAGGAGCCTGGCTCCATCTTCTTGATGACCCCTCATAGGTACTGGGAGAGCTGTTAGGTATCCCCAAAAACATCCCTTCTCCAGGCTGAACAAGATCAGCTCCCCCAGCCTCTCCTTTTGGGGCAAGCACTCCAGCCCCATCACCTTTGGGGCCCTCCACTAAGCTTCCTCTAATTTGTCCATGTCTTTCCTATTTTGGGGGCCCAAAACTGGACACAGTATCTAGATGTGGTTTTTGCATTTGTCTTTGTTGAATTTTATGAGGTTTCTATTGGCACATTCTTCCAACATGTCTGGGTCCCTCAGGATGGCAGCCCTACCCTTGAACATATCAACTGTTCCCCCAACTTGGTGTCATCTGCAAATTTGACTAGAATGCACTCTACCACCTCTATCAAGTCATTGATAAAGACTTTAAACAGGACAGGTCCCAGGAGAGACCTCTGCAATACTCATCACAGACATCCATGCAGGGCACGACCCATTAACCACTGATAATCCAAACAGCTTTTTACCCACGTAGTTGCCCACCCATTTAGACCATTAAGTCCTAACCTGGGTACAGATGACAATTGCTCCTTCATGTTCTTAGCTACAGGGACATCATCTGATTGACCGGACAAGAAATAGCCTCATCTTAGAGTCCTGCTTGGATGTTAACTCTGTCATCAGAACATTTCCTCAGTGCYTTCCCCATGAGAGATGTGAGGGTCGTGTGGGATCAGTCCCTGGGTGAGTGGGCCAGGGACCATGTAATTGACTGCTCTGTATGGAAGTGGAGATTTAGCTAATCTACCTTCCATGGACCTACACAGTCTTGCTTCCAAAGCTGCTCTGCATACCAAAATGAGTTGCTAGGGGCTCCCCTCCAGGTTTGCAGACAGGTTCAGCACTCCCAGGATCAAGACTGGATGTGGTCTTTGGGAAGGTCTGGAAAAATTCTTCACAGGCCTTCTGCCTCTATAAATTATCCTGGAAGGTGGAATACAAAGAGTCAATGCACATGTGGTATATGCATGTACGCAACCTGTCAATAAATGCCTCTGCTGTCTACAGTTGGCTTCAGTAAAGACAAGAGGTTTTCTGGTTCCTGATCTCCTACAAGAAAGCACAGGGGATATTGTAAGATTGAGGAGGTAGAGGAGGTCATACCTCATCCAAAACTGATGAGTCTCTGCCTGCATCCTCACTTGTCCTTGTCAAGGAAGGATGGTAAAAGTTAGCTTTGGCCTGACTGGAGAACTGTAAAGCAGGAGGTTGAGCAAAAAAACTTCAGTTATTTCACATGGTATCCCCCAGGATCTTGCTAGTTTGCAGGGAGGTATCAGTTTCTTCTGTAGGTTTAAAATACAGGAGCAAAGGCTACTAACATGACAATTAAGATTCCCACAAAGGACTGTGGCTTTGCTCAGCTGTACATCACGAATCACTTGCTCTGGTTAATCTAACATCTTCTGTGAATCAGCAAAGCAAGCAAAGCATCAGTTGTGCTGTGGAAGTAATCACTTCCTCCAAGTAGATGACCAGTTTTTCCAGAGCTGATCCAAAGTCCATGGAATCACAGACAGAAGATTTAAATTAGTTTTATGATAGACATTTTCAAGCTAGATTGTGGCAGCGTCCTTCAGGAAATTCTGCAACATTCTTGTGCGGCAGAGAAAAATACAGAAAAAAAGAGCAATGCACAGTAAACAGAATGAAAAAGAACATACCAAAAACCACAATTTAGCAGAGCTGATGATTAAATAAGTACTAAAAATAAATATTTTTCCTATTTTCCACCGATGAAAAACTAGCACCACTGGAGATGCTCCTAATTATAAACAACTATTGGAAACCATCCCAGGCTTCCCAAGACATTCAGCCAATTTCTCATGGAATAACAGAATGCAAGCATATACATCAGAAAAATAGGCTTCATGTGCATGAACTGGAAACCCAAGCTGATCCAAAGTAAAAGAAAACATAGAGTTACAAACACAACACATGACAACCTTCACTAACCTGGGAAGCTTTTTTCCAGCTCCTGCTGGTGTAAGGAAACAGACAAAATGTTAATTCATACAGAGTTCCCCAAACTCTTTATTCCCCAAGCTTTCTTGTCAAGGTTTTCTGTTTCAGAGCAAATCTATTGGTATAGCCACCATCTGACATGCAGAACACAATATATAGAAAGAAAGGTTTCATGAGAACACAAGTTGACCAAAAAGGATGGAAGGATGGGATGTTTCCTTTGTTTTGGCAGGATCGTGGGAATATTTATGTAGAAGGAGATGCGTGCATTTTGTTACATGGAGTGGTTACAAAAAAGGGAAGTTGTACATCACATAATAACTTTTCCCTAAATATAACCTTTTACAAGTGATTTTTTCTCCATGAAATGTTCTAATTTTCCACCATTAAAAGTGAAAAAAGTGTGTATATATTCATTAGAAAATGTTTGGATACTCACAAAAAAAAAAGCCAAAATACCCCACAGATTAAATGATGAGGGAAATCTTTAACTTCAGGACTTGTATGACTTTGGTAGCATATCCATAGTGTTTTTCTGTACGTAGAAAAGATCAATCTCATATGCTTCTAGCTTTAGTGTAGGTTAAAGACATTCCTAGTACATATCAGAAATATCTTCTATTTAAAATTCTTCCTATGCATCCCATCTTAAACATGAAACATGAGTAGCATTACATTATTTGGGACTTCTTTGCTATAAATATTATTTCATCAACATGTCACATGTTTATATCATATTTACAGATGAAGGTTTCTTCAAGAGCTATCTGCCCCTTTTCCTCTTCACTACTGTAACCAATAGATACAAATTTTGCAATGCCTAATTTTACACTCCAGTTAAAACAGTAATTGCTAGGAAAGAGCTGGACTCAAAAATCAAGCACCACATAATCCTTGGCACAGAAGCTAGGAAGTCACTCAAATTTTGGAGATTTTTAATATCGAAGCAAACTTCTAAGAGTGGGTTCATTTCAAACTCTTTCTGACACAGCCTCAGATGTCTGTAACAAAATAAACCTTGCAGAGGTTTCTAACATAGCACTGTCCTTTATTAAAACCAGAGGAGGCAGGGTTGCTTGTTTCACTTCAAATTTCAAAAAAAAAAGAGTGGACTGGGGATTTTAAGATAATACTTAATAAAAAGTCATCTCTGTGAAAGTTTTTCTGCATCAAAAATCTTCTTACTGCACAGCAAGTTGCTAAAATAGAATTACAAGCTGATGCACCTACTATATTTTAATATTCAACTCAACTAGAACAAAGCTTACTGTAAGTTAAATACAAAAGATGGTATTAATCTGATTCAATACAGACATTGCATCTCAGTGAATGACTCTATTCTCCCTTTATTGTCTGTGGAACTATTTCTGTGGTTCATTTCACCTCATCCTAAATTAAGCACTTCCATTTGCCCAAATGACTTTTGCTCTAAAAGCACCCATTGCCTGTCAAGGAGTCCACAGGGTGCTAGCTCAGGTGTCTACACTGGAAACACCTAAGATTCAGTGAAAGGAATCTCTATCACATCAGCTGAGAAATATACATATCCTGTACATTAGGGTTGTTTTGGATGTCCCAGAAACTCAGACTGGCTTGGTAAAGTCAGCCTACTACCAGCTTGTCTATGTCTGATACCTATACTACACCACAGAGAGTGCAAAGCCTTTTTTTTCCCTAGACCTCAGAAAATAAGGTCTCAGAAAATAAGAAATCCTTTTACATTTCCTGGTCTCCCGTGAACACTGAGGTAAGGTGGTCTCTCGTTTGAGATGGGCTGTGGAACATCTCATCGTCCACACAAGCAAATAGCCTGTTGCACCTCTCTCTGAGATAACGAAGCCTGAGGACTAACTAAGGAGGAAAAAGATAGGCACACGTCATGGTGTCATTCTGTACATGGATTCTGGGCAAGGAGAGGTGGCAATTTGGGTTTTGGCAGTTCCTTGAGCTCAGTCCCTAGCTGGAGTGAAGTAAAAGGCACTTCAATGCTTCAGAGGGATGCAGAGCTGATTCACCCAGAGAGACTCACCCTGTTAAGGATGTTCCTTAGCTGTAGGCTGACCAGAAGTACCAGAGAAGCTACAAAGTTTGTGAGCAATGCAAATAACTGAAAAACAAACTGTTCAGGACTTATAAAGTCATAATTTTGTCAAGAGATACCGCTCCTCAGTTCTGCTGGCACAGCTGCTCTTGGGGTGCCCGACCGCAGGCAAAATGATCCAGGACAGTTCAGGGACCTGAACAGTGCTCTAAGAGGGACAGGGGGGTAGAACAGCAGATGCAGAGCACTTTGACAGGACAGTATTAGGGGGAACTGCCTGTATAACAAATATGTGGGAAATCTCAATTTTGTACGTTCTGTCTAGTAGGAGGGGTGAAGAGGAATGGGGGATGCCGAGGGTGACAACCTTTTAATCTGGCTGGTTATCAGCAAGAAGACAGGCACCTGCCTACAGCTTTGCCAAAGCAAGCACACAGAGCACCTGCCTTGCAGAGTGATTCATTCACAGAACAAGCATAACGTAGCACTAAAGGATAGCTTTATCATGCAATTATCTCATTTCCTTCAGGGTTAGATGTTTTGGGTTTTTTTCCTCTTTCTTGTCACAGTTTTTACAACTTTTAAATTTCTCAATTAACTTTGATTAAACTCTCTTTAGGCCTAACAGCTCAGAGAGCCCTTGAACTTGCTAATTCTGCAACTTGCTTGTATTTTTTTCTTGGACTTACCACTTCATTTTCAAAGTCTACATTAAAGAGATTTAGAGTGGGGTTTTTTACTACTCAAGACTTATTTTTTGTAGATAAAACATTGTTCCACCTCTTCCCAGATCACAGCCAGTTTTCCTCAGTAGGAAAGGTTTTTTCCTTAAAGTAACAATTTTTTTTCTCTGCTCTATAACACGAGCAGAACATTTAAGGTAGCGGTATGCTGAAAGTTACTTCAATAATCCAGAAAATGAGAAGGAGTGAGCACCATAGTAATTTGGCTACAGATTTCATTTATAAAGTAAAAAATTGACCTTTTCACAAAACCAGTTCAGAACTAATGTTGGGTGTTCACCATTTTTAATTGGATAAAGAAAAAAAAAAAGGAGGTAAAAGTCAAAAGAGAAAAAAAAAATAACAGCTGGCATAATCCAGTAATTTATTTATGTATAAAAGGCTGGATGTGATTTTTGCTTTATAAGAACCGCATTTGTTTTCTACTGGTAGCATATGTATTGTACAGTTTGCAGTGCCAATGACATTAACAAAATCTTGAAAGTCATAAAACTTCTGTTCTGCCTGCTGTTGCTCGCCTATTGTTCTGTCAGAGAGAAGAATGTATTACCCACTTCCCTGTGAAGGAACAGCAGTTGTTTGCACATGGAAGATTAGCGTTGCATGGGATGCTTCCCTGCTGGAGTGTAGAAGGTGTTAATAATCTAAAGAGTATGAACAGCTGTTATCTTTACGGTAATTAGCATAATATTTCCTGATTGACTACACTATGCATTCTCTTTTTGCTTTTTTAGTTGAAACTGCTATCGGAGTAATCCATTTGTTCATTTTCTGGGATTATTTCCAATTTATAAACTGAGAAAGTTCATAAAATGAATATAAAATCAGAAAATAGATGTAATGACTCACGAGTTCTGTTTTTTAAGGTTCTGTATGTCTTGTCTTAATACGAACAGTGTGGACAATAGCATTAAAATACAAAGGGCTACATCCACAGAAGACCTCATGAAAGGATGAGAGCTGAAAAAATCAATTTGTTGAGCTTCCCACTTACTTGTGGATACCTAAGTACCAAGTTTGGGAGCCCAGGTTCTCTAGACAGTACAAGAAGAGCATTGAGCAACTTCCCAGATGCTTACATTACCTGGCAGAAAATACTGAAGAGACAAGTGGATTCAACGTTAGACATCCCTGAGGTAGCTAGATGTCAAGTTTCAAGCCCAAGGGGCCCACTTTTGCAGCTCTTATTCTTACAAGAAGTCCAGTTTATTAAATTGCTCCATTGCCTTAAATAATGAATTTTAAAATAAGGGAGTAGGAAAAAAACTTACACTTAAAAGACTTCTTTCTATTTATTCTTGTAAAAAGTGTTCATAAAAGGGTTCAATTTGTCCAAGCTGGTTTTGCAAACTTTAATTAAGTGTTAGGTAGCTAAGGTGCATCTACGCTAACATTTATTTTGAGTCGAGGGAGTGCTTTTGAAGAAAATCTGATTGCCTTGCGATTCAGCCAGAACTGTGTAACTGAGAAGGGGGGAAAGAAGATTATCACAGGTCTCATGGGGAAGAGCAAAATTATTATGGGTTATTTAAAGGAATGGTGGGAATATGCAAAACTCCAGAAGGGCCAAAGGCAGGGAAAGCGGGGAAAAAGGTGGATCAGGGAGGAACAAGCATAAGAAAATGGAGAGGAGAGGGCATAAAAGGGGCCAACTGGATGCAAGCAAGCTGCTGGTCAACACAGTTGCCTGGCAAACCCTGCCTCTGATCATTGCAGTCTGAAATGTCATCTTACAAAATCCTGTTCCTAACTGTTTGCTGTGTTACCCTGCTCTCCCTTCTGTGTGCATGTATTTGTGGTGCATGTGTAATTCCCTAGCGACCTTCAAGCCGGACAAGCTGGTGAGTAGAAAATATTTTATTTGGGTCAGTGTCTATTTCCTTCTCCACCAAAAAGGAGTGGCTGGATTTGTTTCCTTAAAGTTTTATTGAAGCATTATTATATTATTAAGATACTTACTCGAACATATGTATATATAAACATATTTAAACATAACACAGTAAAGCAAATCCAGCCACTCCATTTTGGGGGATACAGAGATATAACCTGAAGTGAATGCAATGATCCAGACCACCTGTAGAAAGGGTCTGGAGAGGACACTTGACTTCATACCATTCCCAGAAACAATAGCCATCATACCAGTTGTGATGGTAATACAGTAACTGTGAGCTCTATCTTATCACTGTGGTCCACTGTAGTCATACTGGCATTTTGTCTGTCTGAACGTGTGTAGGCATGTTCAGCATTAATGTCTGCATCTGGGCAAGTCAGCTTAATTGTCTTTTATAGTTAGAATTTGAATAATTTCATCTATGTTAAAACATCTATAATGGACCACGTGAATGTTTTAGGTCAAATGAAACCCACAGCTACTCTTTATTCTCTGTTGACAAAAGGGGGAGCCTAGAGTGACCGGCTTAGGTGTGGGCATCTGCATAGAGGTATCTAACATGAGTGATAGTTTAATCTTCCCCTTTACCAATTAACTACCATGGTCAGGTATACCCTGTGCAGTGCCTACAGGAACAGGCTTCCCAGCAACTTGAATCATGGCAAGCAGACTGTCAGCTGCATGGAGACCGTCTGTGCAAGGGATGGTCTGCTTACTCAGGCCTGTAGGAGAGAAGCTGCAGTTGCAGAAGCTCTGCAAGACATGTTTGTCATAAAGCTGATCCTGTATTAATTGCTTCTTTAGGTGACATTAACTGCTGCGTGTTCTCTTGAAGAGCTAGAAGGAAAAGATGAAATGGAAAATAACCAGAGATGCTGCGGTGAGTTCTTGCATTCTTCTCAGCTGGGGACAATGCCTAGTAAGTGGTGCCAATTGTGTCCTAGGACAGAAGGAAAACTAAGGTGACATTTTCTTCAGTAGATATACATCATGAAAAGTGTCATCRTCTTCCATATTTAAATAAATCTATTAAGATTTACCAAATTATCAAATATTATGTTTCTTGATTTCCTTTTATATATAAAGATGTTATCTGAATGTGCTTGACGCAAACATGCCCATAAATACACACGTGGCCTTACAAACAGATTACATGGAAAAAGAAGGAACAGTTCTATCCCTAAGGAAAGAAAAATGAACCCAGAACTTACTCCGCAGATGGACAAATTAGGAAACTTGCTTTGGTTATACCAGAGTTTCTGTGCAGCCTACAGGCTCTGGTTTCCTCCTGTGAAGACTGAGACACAGCAACTGGAGAGGAGGTGGGGGAAGAGCTGACTGATATTCATTATACTGCAATACACTGATTACATTAGACATTTATTTTGTGATATGGCTGCAAGGTATCCAGAGTGTCCATCTGGATATCGGCCTAGCTAATAGTGCCTGCCTGCACCTTTGCACAAAATGTATTTCCATCAAAATAGATACATTTGTTAAAACCTACTGACCTGTGTGTGTTTTGAGGGACACTTAAGAGGAAGTAATGGAGCCCACTTTTTACAGTAAACACTATGGAGTAGTTGACAATGTAATGCAGAAATAATATGCACACAGAAATTCTACTGAATAAGTTATATTCCCCACTCCACATATCTTTTCTCAATGAATTAAAATTCAGTGCTGAATTACTATTGCATTGTTCCAATAGGTTGGAGGGTTGTAACCACTGCTTCTCCCCCAGTGATTCATGTTACAGCTCCTTATCCTAAATAACTAGATTTTAGATGGTAATTTGTAATATTCTATTTTTCTTCTAAGCAGTCTTTGAGTCTTATTGTCCTGAAAATGTTTCCTTTTAGTACCTGATTCAACAAAGCACTAAACTTCAGGTTAGGTTTGCAAAACTGAGAATAAATCCATTTACTCCAGCTGGAACTGATTGAACATACAACGTGTATTTTAAGTGCTGTACTGGAAACAGCAAGGAGTAGTTTCTCTATTTAAAGATGAGTACATACTAACCATTTTTCTTATTTTTTTCCTTACTCATCAGCAATAATCTATCCCCACTCTGGTTCTTATTTTTATTCCAATTCATCTCTTTAATTTCACAAAAAATGAACTTGTTACTTAGCCTGCCCTCAGTTCACTCTGTCTCCTCCCTCCAGTTCTTTGTAGCTGTGCCTTGAATTACACTAAGAAGCACCATAAATCTTGTCCTATCCATTGCATCCCCATCTGGCATCTCGCCTGTAACACCAATTTCACTTGAGAGGCTGAGCTTGGAGGAGCTAGTACAATTGCTTTGGTGATATTTTGGATTGCACAGCATGGAAGATGACAGCAGAACTCAGCACTTATGAATTAGCCAGCTCTAAAGTAACGAGAGAGGAAGATTTATTCTATTTCAGAGACTCACAGGTATTACAAAGCTCCAGCCTGCTCTCACTGAAGCCAACAGGAGCCTTTCCTTTGATTTCAGTAGGAGCTGGATCAGCAGAGGGAATGAAAGGAGCGCTATAATTTCTCACAGTAATAACCTTCTTTCCCTTGCAAGGATAAACTATTCAGCTTTCAGACTCTCTCTGCACCCTTGTAGGTCTCAGCATTTTCACTAGCTTGAACAGCATCTGTTTCCATTAAGTGTTGCACACAACGAAGGGCCATTTGATTTTTCATTACCACAGTGGTATCAATAATATAATTGCTCATATGAAAATATAACCAACCTGCACAGAATTCAGGCTAGTGACAGGCAGGCGTACTAATGTAAAAAATTTATTGAATTAAATAATCATTTATGTAGGGACAATCTGGAGACAAAATACATTAAAGTCTTAGCTTTAAGCTAATGAAAGGCCATTTTCCAAATCATATATCTTGTAATTGACATTAAAATATTTAATCTAATCTTAGAATTAACTTTACATTGGTATTTGCTCAGCTTCTTGCTGATTTATTCAAATTATCACATGTTCAACCTAGCTAAAAGTCATGTTTCCACTACAGCTTTGGAACAGATTTAAGCAAAGCCATCAGTAACAGGAGTCGCAGGATGTCTTCTTTACAATCTAACTATGCAGTGCTGCAATACTTAAAAATCAGGACAGATCGGAATAGAAAGTGTCAGAGGACAAATTGCCATGGTCCTTTCACTGACCCTAATGAAATGATGTATAATTTCAGATATTAAAAAACATTTACTATACTTCACCATACTTCAGAGAAAAAATTGTATTGCAGAAAACCAGCAAAAAAAAGATAGGCTAATGTACCCTGCAAATAAAATTACTTTTTTTACAGTTCTCATTATTATTCATCTTAACATCTCAGCTGAAGATAAGTGGCACGTTACAGGAAAGAAATGAGGTAATTGGTTCTTGCAGGTTCTGTGTCTTCCCTTTGACCTCTTAATTCATAGGCTGTTTACCCTACAGCCATCTATGACTTTGAAAAGGACTAAATCATTTGTTTCAACCATCTCAGCCACTTACTGATAGACAGTTATTGACCTGTATGGTTTTTAGACATATGGGAAAATGCCCAGAAAATTTTGAAGCCACAGTGCTTGTGAACACAATTAACAAAGACAACAGGCCATCAGAGCTCTCTTGCTGAGGTGTTGCTTTAATATGAGTATAAAAATGGTGCAATTATTTTCTTAAATAACTATTGGTTAACGTGGAAAGACTTTAAAAAAAATATATAAAAGGGAAGTGAAAAGCTACAAGCAACAATTTATGTTGAGTCATAGTCTTTACAGCAAATGAGGCAAATATTTAAATCACCCCCTACACAAAAGTCCATACTCACCTCAGCAAAAGATTATAGTTAAATGACCTTTCCAGTTTAAGCGAGCTGTGTGTATCGATGTTGTACAATTCCACGTAACACATTTGCCATGATTCAGTGTCAGTCCATTCAGTAAGTGCAGGACATGTATAGGACAGCTACATATTCAGAGGACAGCAAATACGGACAGATCTTAGTTCCACAGAAGTCTCAGTTCAGTAAAGTGTTTAAAGATAAGATTAACTGTCAACATGCAAATAGACTGCCTCCAGATTTACAATCACACATCCAAATGAAGGCATTTGCATCTGAAATAATGTAAATTATTTGTTTTGCCACTGAAAATTTGATAGACTCTATGAAGAAACATAATAAAAGAGCAGGGAATTCCAGGACTCTCCTGCTGCGATTTCATTGGCCACATCACAGCATTTGATATTTTACTTGAAGGTCTGGCTAACAAATAATGATAGCATGGCTTACTGTAAGGGTGTTTCTATACATGTCCTCATGACCGTGTGAACTCCAAGCAGTAAAACATTAAAGTAACACAGGCTCTCCTGCCTACCAGATGGATGTGTTTATGTACACAGAGCCAACACAAGCTCTGCATATGAATTCTGTCTCATCAAAGCCCTATTTTGAAGAGCTGAGGGACTTCAAAAGTGCTGAGTCCTTGGCTGAATTAGGACGAATTTAACCCAGAATAAGAGTATATTGACAAATGGGATTATTCAAGAGTTCTATGTATCTCTAAGGATTTAGCCCCAAGCCCACTGCCAAAATCAGATGTATTGATTATATTTACTTTTTTTTTTAGTTCAGGATAATTGTATCAACCCAAACGTATTCGTGATTGCATTTAGATATTATTAAGAGTTGTTCACCCAAATAGAAAAGAGAACATTATTGGCTGAGGAAGAAAAACATTTAAAATTATGCCTATGGTAATAAGTTAATTGTACATATCTTCAGTTACCTTAATTTTGGCAGAAGGATCATAAGGCTAAAAAAGAAAGAAATCATTAAGTTCACTTTGTTAGTGTGTCCAGTGAAAATCAAAAGATTCATTTTCCATAGCAAAGGAAAAAGTAGAAAGGGTAGATATAGAAGTAGTGTTGACTGCGTTAAAGGCTTTCAGCTGATTGTTTATTTCTTCAATAGTTTAAAGCAATAGTCGATATATCAAATAAAAAATATAATCAAATCATAATCATCCACCATTTTATCGTTTTTTGTCGATTAAAGAAATTATTCAAAGTGCATGGCCTATTTCATGTGGCCACATATAGTCCTAGCATGTACTTGCATTTCTCACAGATTCATAACATGTCGACACATACTAAATATAGCTGGGTTCTGTTTCCACTTTCTAGTTTCATCTCCTTTGGTTAGCAAAACTTGCTGAGGTTTCATTTCTACATCATGACCTTGCCAAGATGAGTCTTGCATTTGTAGTCTGGAGAAATATTGCCCCAATCCTGCTGCATGCTGTCGTTCCATTATAACAAAATCCTTAAATACATGCTTAACCTTCACGCAATTCAGACAGCCTGGATCAAGGCTAAGTTCTTTTAAGATTTTTCTTGATTTGGGCTTTAGATATATGGCTGAATTAAAGACCAAGCCCTTCATAATAATTATTGTTTTCCACTCAAGAACAGGGAATTGCAAAGGTTTTATATTTTATGTGTATTTCTCTTTTATCTGTAGTGAATACCCACAAACCTTGAAACACTGGCAGCATTTAAATTCAGGTGTCTCATTTCAAGGTTCTCTGTCAACTTGCAGTAACAAACTACCCACTGTGGGTTGTTTACTGATCTGAGTACAAGCAACAGTATAAAAACAAGGCAAACTCACAGTCAACCATATCAACGTGTCTGAAAAAAARAGCAGGCTGCCCAAGTCTTGTAGGACTGACCTGTTCCAGGCAAATTTGATTGTCCCAACCAATTTGTCCAAAGCAATCCAGCCATGGCATCAAGAAGTCACACACATACAGGGTAAACCTGGCTGCTGCTGTGGCTGAAATCACTTTGAGTACCCACATTAACTCGTTGAAAGCAAGTCTGGCAATCTTACCCTAACAAGCCATCCTCCTGCGTAGCTTTGGAGCAAAGCCATTGCCAACCTGAATTTCATGTCKCTCAGGAGCACAAAGAAGAGGCAAATAGCCCCCTTCTTTCTGTGTCCTTTTTACCCCAACCTAATGCAAGATACCCTGTGAGTAAGTCCTAGTAAAGTCAGCGTGACCTAAGGATGTGCTCATCGATGAATAAAGATAGTCTGTTGAATCATATTTATGTGTACCCATGCAAGGGCTGACAGGCAAAGGATAAACAAGGGATGTGGAAAAAACACACTGGACTAAAATTGTGAACAAATGATATAGCAAAGCATATACTGATTCTCTGATGAGAAAATAAAGGTGGTGAGGGCTTTTTTTAGCCTTTCTCCCATAAGAAAACAAACTAAGGTCTCTCTACTCTCTACTTGAGTTCCTATTTTCATAACTGTAGGAAACTCTTCCTACAGCTGTCAGCCTGAATGAATTTGATCCATAGTATAAGAGTTGTCCAGATCATACATAGACAGACACACACGATAATCTTGTAAGCCACATTTCCTTACAAAATCCAGCTAAAAATTGCAAAGGGAATTATAGAAGAGTGAGACATTAAATTATCTAAACCAAGCAGAATTTCTGCTTTGAACAGCACCAAAAATCTCATTTTAGACCCATTCCTGCTCTGAACGAAGTGAGTGGCAACATTTTCTGTATTTCAAATTTGTATTGTAATTTCATTGATATCAGAAAAATCCATCAACTTATGTGGTTTAGGAGCTGGCTTCAGAACCTCGTTTGTTCCTGACTCTAAACAACAGAATATGTGCCTGAAACAACCGAAACCGTGTTTTTTGTGATGAAGGCATGATGAGGTTATAGGCACCTCAGTGCAGTGGGTCACAGTGACTGTGTGAACCCAGAATTTTTTGAGTTTTGACACTTCTCCTGACTTTCTATGGACTCAGCTGTTTCTCCCCCACTTAAATAGGGATATTAATTCTGATTTACTTACATTATTAGGGTATTGTAATCAGTTTATATATATCAGTTGTACTGCTCAGACAATAAAGCAGTACAAAGAATTGTTATTAAATTTTCCTTATGAAGCCTTGAAGCCATTTCCCGGTTGTGTATGAAAGGGTTAAAGGTAAAACGCTATACTCAAACTGCTTTTCTTTCTCTTCTCCTACTTGTCCATAAAGATAGCTTTAATTAGTACTTGCCTGGAAACAATTTTTGTATATATTAACTAAAAAGTGTAATCAGTATGAAGAGAAGCTGATGAATAGTTATAAAAATAGCATCCAAACATCAAAGTCCCTTTCATAAGAAAAATATTTTTAATCTTTGTATGAGATAGTACAGAAGTGTTGCCATGTCACTAGGAAGTGCTCTATCTGCATGTCACATTAACATGGCAAAAGGAGCCGTGGTCACTTCATATTCAAGACACATTTTCAAGATGCACACAGGGCAATCAGACCTAAACCTTATGTCTCAGTATGAAATTTCTCTCCATCTTACCTTTGTGAACTATTTCAATTATAGTCGCCCCATTTCCCTAAGCAAAGAAAAAAAAATGAACAAATAGTTATATTTGCTCAATACTTCAGCTACATTGCCAGGTTTCAAAATCTTATCATAATTTTTATGATAGTGGGCATTGTCTTAAAGTCCTGCTCCCACAGCTAGAGTGATCAAAAGAGAATCTACTATTTTTTTTATTAGCACGTTTCTTGCCTTTGGTCAGGAACATATTTGAGTATGTGAAGTTGTATCCAGAAAGAAAAATGGTAAAAAATAAGAGTGTGTGTATGTAAAGAAAATCTTAAATGTATATAGGAATTGTGTGTGTGTGCGTGTGTTTAGTAATCTTATCTCCTGACTTTAAGCAGAATGGGGTGCTAATTTTGGGGACTTGGAAAACTGCCTATGTCAACAAACACTAATCTCATAGTATTAAAACATCACCTAAGGCAACATCTAAGCCTACAGCCATTTCATCTTCCCCACAAAAACCCTTTTTTAGTAAGTGGGAAGGTGTAGCAGACAACAAGGAGTGACAAGGAACGGGGAAGTGAACTAAGATGACCATGGGAGGTGAGCAGAGGGGCTGAGCAGGAGGGAAATGGAAAGAAGTGACAGCACAGAATGGAGCAGGAATCTGGTGGGCTGGAAGGAGACAAGGAAAACTGTGTGCCCAGTTGGCAAAAGGAAGGAGAAAGGCAAAGTGGGAGCAACAGAGGGGGCACGGAGCATTACAAGACTCTGATAAGCACAGTGCTTGAAAGGATCTGTGGCAAAATGTTTGGGCTACAAATCTGAGACTTGATGCAGATAATCATAAGCAGCTGACAAGTGCCAGAGTGCCAAAGCAACCCTCTCCACAAGATAAAGAGCTGAAATTCAAAGAGCTAATACCTTTTATCTCAGCTCATAAAATATTAAATATACAATACCCATCGAAAATAGTATATGAATTATTAGCACCTTCTTTGGGAGATGTGGAGAGGAAGTTGCAGGAAGATGAAACGGGGCCTGGAAGGTCAAGATACCATTGAATTACATGCTGCCTTTCTTCTGCTCAATGGGAATTCAGTACAAACTTGCATGGCCATGAAGATTAAGTGAAGAAAGGCACTCATAAAGAGCTATAAAACAATGATTTTAGGTTTCTTACTAGAAGTCTGGCACTGATGAAGGGAAGAAGCACATGTTAAGTCCTATGGGGTAGAGATATCTGCCTCTTTCCACAGACTGTCTGTGTTCATTAATGGTTCAAACTGGCCCTGAGAAGGCGGGAGGGGACCAAAATGAGCTAACTCCAACTACCTACTGCTTTTCACAAAGGTAAGTCTTTAAAGGAGATTGAGTGAGGTGTGGTACTGCTTCTGGTCCAATAGCCACATCACTGTGTTGATACAGTGCTGCCCTTGAGCTAGTAGCCTGCAGACAGGGCATATGGTTAAATCTTAACTCAGGTCCAAAGTTAAACAGTGCATTTATATTCACAAGATGCTAAAACCAAGCTAGCAAGTAAGAGCTGATTCTGTGTAGAGCCAACTTGGGTGCTTATGCATCATGCTCCCCAGTGCCTGCTGGAGTGCCTGTATTATCCAACAGTTGCATACTCTAAGGAGAATTACATTCTTACCTTRAAATAGATGCCTAAAGTGATATCCTGAAGAATGTCCATTCCTATACCCAGCTACAGAGGAAATCTGTGATAACAAGGTCAGATGCAAATGTGAGATGAAGCCCACTTTTCTCTACACCTAAAAATAAACAAACTGCTAACCTGCTTTGAAGGAAATATAGTCCCAACAAAGCCCCTGTATGTTATTTGTTACTTGTAATCCTTCAGACTTTGCTAAAATTCAGTGTAAATATGATGAAAAATCATAGTCTTCCCAGCATTTGCCTGACCCATCTCTGTCATGCAGCTCTTGCATTAACAAATCTTAGAGGTGTCATTTTGAACTCCCATATGAGAAGTCCCATATGAGGTGGACTTTTTCTGATCAGCCTATTCTTTAAGTTAATCACACTGAAATATTTTGCGCTCCTAAGGATAACGAGTAAACTTTTTTCCTGGAGATCAGACACAGCTCAGGCCCAGGCACCAGTCACTCTCTCATTTACTCTTAACTGTTTCACTTCTTTTAAGTTGTTGCTGATTACTAAGGAAGCCCAAGGACAGAAAGACTGTTGTAACATCGATACCAAAACCAGTTTTTATCTCCTTATAGATCACCTTATGCTGGCAATCTTGAACCCCTGCGACTGACACTGTCTATGGGTGGACAATGTTTGGCACAGATGGTGTGATCTCTCTGAGTTCAAACAAATGCTGTCTAACATATCTTTTGCTATATCTGCAAAACTTTCTTCAGTTCTATTTCGTCTGAGGAACTCAGTTCCCCATACAAGTAAGTGTTTTTAATGGGATTTCCTCTTGATGACCAGTAGGCATATCTGGCAGGGGGAAGCCATGCTCAGCCATATTAGACATAACCTATTGACATGCACAATTTGTGCTATAACCGGACTGTGAAATTATTTTTAGTTATTTGCTTTGGTTTCTTTTTAGTTCACGCTCCCAACATTAACCCTTTCAGTCATCTTAAAATGCCTTTCTACTCTTGCAGAACTGAACAGCTATCCAGCCTTCCACCTCGAACATACAAGATTCACGTTGTTTAATATCTCATGCTTTTGATTTTTTGGGGTGAATTTCTTTCTACCAAGTGCATTATGGACTTTGAAATCCTATGGAACTTTAGGAAGCATGCAGTGGTTGCTTCTTTATCTTCTTCCTCAGCCTTGGCCATTCCCTGACAAGGTCCGTGACTATGGCTTCATTAGCAAGCAATGCAGTGCGGTAGGAGAGGACCTGTAGAGAGACAGTTGATACCGAGTACTTGACAACACCACTATACCCATTTCAGAAGGGGCTCCTTCAGACTAGCTTAAACTGTTCCTCTGAGCTGAAGGCACATTAAGAATTAGCAGTTGGGCATCCTTTACTTTAGTTTCACTTGAAAGCAATCCAGTTTGCACACTTGCATTGTTCCAGGATATGAACTAAATCAAGGTAAGTAGGGACAATCTAGAGATTTTCTTGAAAAGCACATTCTGATCCAAACAAAGTAATTAATATAAAACCTTCTTTCAGCTTTTGCCCACTACAGAGATACCATGGGCAACCCTATTGAGTCTTGTGCCCTTCTGAGCAAGTTAGGAGTAAAGACAGCATCATCCCATTTTCCTCTCCAGTTCTTTCTCTTTCCAGGTGTTCACTGTGTAGCTATAACAGTGCTACTGAATTTTTAAACTGAACGTCTAGGTCTCAGTAGAGCATATTTCAATAGCTTTCCCCTCACAAGCTCATCACACATTAAAATAATAAAGTCATGATACATGTACTTCTCATCTCATATTGTCTCCCTTGGAGAAATAATTTTGTTTTGAATATGGATACTGGAGAGAAGCAGAATCAAGGACAAAATTTCCTCTGGACACAGTGTTGTATATTCAAACACAGGAAAAGTCTAGTTTGCGTTTGAAACAGCTGATAAATGGCATTGCAATGCAGGGTATATCAAGCATGATGAACCAATTGGATGACGCAACATAATGATGATTTGTGTGCCAGCTGCTCTTCTGGAATAGCAATTTTGAATTGATCTTATACTTTTATTTTAACATAGCTGTTGAGAACTAGTAAAAATTAGAAAAGAATTGTAAGGAAGTATGTTAATGTGGTGATTCTCCTAAGTCCCAAACTAATGAAATTATACAGTCTCTTAAGCTGCTCCATAGATTCTCACCAGTGTATTTGGAACTCATTTTACAGCCATGTTTCAGGGGTGACAGAAAAAGATTAAAATGAAACTGTTGCTTGTTTCAAAATTTTAAACAAGCTGAAACCTTAACCCAAAATGCAGAGCACCTCTGGGGTTGTGAGTAACTTGGTTTTCCCTGCCCAGGTCCATCTCTACTTAGCCCTTGAGATCACACAAGCACTAGCTTCACACAAAAGTATAAAATCATTTTAAGTTTTCTTAGCAGATGAACACTGAGCAGCTAAGAACACTTCCTAATTACAGTTCATTTGATTTGGTGGGGAAGCTAGAAATAAGAATCAATGCATGCTACAGATTGTAATTTGCGATGTCCTAAGCAGAGTTTGTCAAAACCAGCACATTGCTTGCATCAACAGTTTTTAACACTGTCAGCGCTGAACACATCTTAGGGCTTTTGGGAATGTTTCCTACCCTTGCCTTCATGCTAACTATTCACAAACTGTTTGTGCTCTCATCCCAGCTGAAGAAACATTGTGCTCCATTAAGGTGCTCATTATGAGTTTCATAAACGAGAACAGTCTTTCCTAGCTTCTGAGCTGAGGAACTGCCTCAACCACCTTGCACAGGGCCATCTTGCACAGCTTCTTCATTGACAGCCAGATAAAGCTGAGGCTGAACTTTGAATTCTTATTCATCTTCTACAGTTTTCTACCTTCTGTTTGTTTGTTTGTGGGCACTGGAGCATGTGTGCAGATCCATTTTAGAGGGGTGAGATTTCCAGTAGTTTTGTAGAATGTCTTCTATTGTCTTCTGATTCATCATTGTTCTGAGGTTGAGTAACACTTCACTGGGATCCCAAGAGATGCATTGCCATAATCAGCCATAATTTCCAGCCAGGCTACTTAGCTTTTCCCCAAAACACTGTCATATTTTCCAGTCTTTCTAAGATCTGTATCACTGGTTTGCAGTTCTTTCCCCACAAACCAAACCTTTAGATACACCAAAGGCTCTTGTTTTGAAGCCTCAAACAGTTACTCTTATTAGCCAAGATTCTACTTTGGTTTGCTGCACACTCTGCTGCCCTGAGGAGTTATCTGTGCACAAGGTAATCTTTTTGGAAGGGTACCGGGGGGACACCCAGATTTCATCATTGCCTTTTTTAGTTAGGGGAACTTCCTCTGCAGAGTTTTTCCTCTTCTTTTGAAGTAAGAAAGCAGTTAGTTAGAACCTACTTTGCTGACAGCTTCTTCATCCCAGCTCTGTAAGGTGCAGCTCGTCATATAAGAAACCATTCAAATTGGATGCAATTTAATTACCGAGGCTTTTCAACTCTTGAGCATAATCATTACATTCATTCCAGAGGCAAAAGAAAGCTGTTTCCTTTTCTAAAGAGAAATGTTGCAAAATGCTACAAAACATACATGTAAATTAGTCTGCTTAGACTTGATATTCCAGACAGTTCTGCTTACTCTCCATAAACTGATGGATTTTGCTAATATGGAAAACTTACAGAGTTCTGTGTTCCTGTTTTCCCTTTTCATTAATGGATATTGCAAGGGAACCCCAAAACTTGCAATAGGATGGAAACAGGCCAGCCCACTTAACAAGCAGAATGGAAAGTAACTGCTTAATCAAATAAAAAAAAAAACAACCTTGCATCAGCTAACTTGGATGATCAATAAAAGTCAAAAGCACTTTCAGGGGGGCCAGTTTATAGGTCAGAGTCAGGAGTCTAAAATACAGATTTCGTATTCTTTCCCTGAATTTACTATTTGGACTCAGTATACTCATGGCAGGTACCTGGAAAATGTTGTTATTTCCCAAAATTTTCTTTGCACCACAGCAGTGGGGTGCTGGACTTTTCCAAAGACAGAACATTTGATATAATTAACATGACATAACAATATTTTTTTTTTTTTAGCAAACTTCCTTTCTGGATTTAGCCAGAGACATCTTAGTAAAATTTATCCCCATTTCCACCAACACGTATTCTCACGAAGTACCATTTTTTCTAGACGTAGGGGTAAAATCCCAACATTTTTTTTGGCTGTGAAGCCTTTGAGGTCAATGGCATTGAACTTGCTTGTTCCAAGATTCAGTCCAACCTGGGAAGTTGAATGGTATGGTGAAATTTTGAGCAGCTAACAGACTATCATTAATACAACAGCGAAAGCACGGTCTGTGTCTTCTTCCTCTTGCTTCTCTGTTCTTCATTATCTAGCTCTGATATATTCTCAAAAAGAGTGTTAGATTGAACAGAAACACAGCTGTCAACAGGAAACTATGCTAAAAGAACATGAGTAGGTCTTCTAAAACAGGCACTCAGGTGTTAGGGAATGCCCATCACTATCTCCAGCAGTCTTTTCAAATCCTCCTCTGTTTTGTTTTTCAGGCCTAAGAGGGTATGATCTGTTGGGAACCCAAGAATTCTGAGTTATAATCCTGTCTCCCCCAGCCAATGTCCTCTGCTGCTGTCCTGGGTCACTGAATCCCGCTGCTCCGTTTGTCTCTGTGTGAATTATGGATAATGATAGTTACCTTTTCTGCTTTAAAAGGATGTCAGGGGCTTGATTAGAATATTTTTACAGCAGCATGAAGTGGAATGGTATCTGAGATCATCCCTGTTTTTATTGGCACTTTAGTTATGCATTATTTCCCTAAGTTTATTTGCTTTCTTTCCAACATTAGTTCTGTGTCTTATGATTTTTACTACTCCCTTGTGTCGAATGGCAGGTTCCTGTGTGTTCCTTTATGATTGCTGCTCTCCAGTGTTTCATTCACATTTATTTCTGCACCACCTAGCAGACATTCCTGAATGTTAAACTGCAAAAGCTATGTTACATCTCACACCCCTCATCCAGCAAGTTCACAATGACAGCAACACTGTAGTATATCCATCAGAAAGAAGCCATGGAAATTCCTTTTCCCTCATCACTCCCAGAGTTCCTGTTGCCTCTCTAGGTATTCAACAGCAACTGTTCTGTAAAAGGTCTGTGATTCGCAGTATTGTCTATTAAAAATACTACAACATAGTGTTTATCCTGAAGAGCAGCTTTGGCTTTTCAGTCTGTAGTGTTTTACTCTAGGAAGTTAGAATCACCTTTGCAGCCCAAGGAATGGCATTAATGCACCCAGAGAAGCCAGGTCTCTTTCTTACAGCCTGCAGAAGTGACTGTCCTGCTTACGCCTACTCCTGAGCAGCCCAGGCTGGAGAAGACAAAAGTTGCTCTGGTGCTGTCAAAGAGATACAAGAAAAAATAAGGAAAAGTAGATTTAGGAACAGAAGAAAACTGCAATTTTCTTTTTAATGAAAAGAAACAAAAACTTAACTGCCAAAAAGATCCCTGTATTTAAAATTAAGATTCATGAAAGCCAAGTGAAAACACCTACAGTACTTGGAAGAAGTAATTGGAGAAGACAGGTGAACTTTAAATGTATGTTTCTGTGAGATTAATCAAAGGGAATTATGGTGAAGAAGGAGAATGTCTAGCTAGGGACGCTGTATTTCCTGACAGTCAACAGAACAGTGTATCTGCTGTTCATAGCTTATAACTGTTCATAAGCTGTAACTGGAAGGGAGCAGTTGCTCTTCATTCTTCTAATGTTCAATCAAGCCAATGACAATACACAGGGTCTCTGGAGATGTTCATTAAACTGGCATTTGCAAATGTCATACATTTTATTATCTCTACTGGGCACCCAAGTCGTTCATTAAAGCCATGAAGACAAGATAGGACAATAAGAAAAAACAGGTACGTATAAATAAAATATAAAGGAGTTGTCCTCCCCAGGATGTTTCTAAAAAAGATGCAGTGGCATTAATTAAGACTCAGGGTCCCATCCCAACTCAAAGAACGTGGTGTATTTTATAAATCAGACTGAGAAGATATTTAAAGTAAGTTGTAAGAGAATCAATCATATGCATCAGTCTTCTTTTCATGGCACAAAAAACAATTTCAAGAGATTTTTCTGGTGTTATTGGATGGAAGCTTTCTTAGAAATATTAATTTCACTATCTCCTACATTAGCTGCATTGTAATGGTACGTCTCAACTTTTGGTACACTAACACTCCTTTCCCACCGTTTTTCCCTTTTAGGACCCTGTTCCCTATTGGGATGTATCTGGAGTTTCCCTCTCAGTTAGCTGTATGGGAAACAAAATGTGGTAATGATCTTCAGCTTATAATCAGAGAAGGTCATGAAAGTCCCCATATACTTTAACAATTTCTGGCAGGGTAAAAATGTTCTGCTTAGCTTCACACATGAAAAGGGGTTAACCTCAGGTTACTTTCTATAGGGCTCTGAAGAAAACTGACAGAACTGAAAAATTATTGTGGAAAGTCACCTGCGCTCATACAGTTATGGCTGTGTTGTCTGTATCTAAGGAAAAATTAGGGTGGTCGGTCACTGGAACAGGCTCCCCAGGGAAGTGGTCATGGCACCAAGCCTGTCAGAGTTCAAGGAGCATCTGGACGACGCTCTTAGTCATATGGTTTAGTTTTAGGTAGTCCTGCGAGAAGCAGGGAGTTGGACTCAATGATCCTTATGGGTCCCTCCCAACTTGAGATATTCTATGATTCTRTGACATTCAGGCAATAAAATCCTTTCACACCTCGAAATCCTTCCATCCACTGTGTAAAAAACACTGCTTTACAGTTATGGACACCTCATGCCTCACTAATGATGCTTGCTTAAACATCATCACAGAAACAAACTTTAGATGAATGAGATCAGAAATAATTTTCACCTTTACAAACAGTGCAAGCAACACAGTGGATCAGAGAGCATGACATAACGTCAGCACAAGAAATGTCACTCTACCTTAGACTATTAAGCTTTATTAGCTCACTGCTTTGGAGGTTATTGACCTCTCCAGTGCATATTTGGCACAACAGTAATGTTTATATAGTCATGAAAACCATAGGTGACTCTTATGTTATCACCTCTTCAGACATCTTTATTCCTCTTTACTAAAGCAAATAGATCTAGAGCTGCATTCAAAAACATTCTGTGCAGGTTCTCAGTCTATGCTTTGCATGAACCAAAACCACTTACAAAATCTTCATGTGGAAGTATACCTAGTTTGAACAAGCTACAAGTATTGATATTGTTAAAAGAATACACTCTATGTTTATTTTTCTTAAGCAGTATTTCCTCAGAAAACAGAATGCAGATGCAATCTCACTTTCTAGTGGCATCCTTGCTTCACAGTTAAGGTGAAACTAAGTGGGAAACTCCAGCCACGTTCATCTTGCCTTGCTTTAGACAATTACAATGTGCATGTCTACTTTCGAGCTATGCAGAACAGACATTTATATTGGGATAAGACATGCCACGCTTCTAGAGGGCTGTTGTGGTTTAACCAATTGCATTGGTTGGACCCTCAGAGAACGGGTACCAGGGTATATGTGGAGCAAAGCAGCACATGCCTTTGAGACTTCTGCCTAAACAAAAATATACAGCACCATTTTAGAAATCATGCAGTGTCCAAGATGTGTGGGTGAGGCTCGCAGAATTGGCAGGGGAGTGAGTGTAGAGCTGTATCCTCCAGGAATGGCACCTAGCAACCAAATGCATATCTCCAAAGAACTGGAATAGGAGTAGGTACCAATGTTTAGACAACTGAATTATCACCTGTGGGGAGCATTAGGCCTAAAATTCAGACATCATCAGGTGTCTATGACATAGATATCAGCCTGTACGCTACAAGTCTAAGTTCTCATTATCATCAGTGGTGATCTAGATCTTCACTTGATCACCTATAATTGGGCCACTGAACGGATCAGTAAGGACAGAGCAGCCTGAAAACATCTGTTCAGGTGACGAAACATTGGCATCTGAGCCATTCTTGGAGGATGAGATGGATAACTCACTAGACTACATCTCCTGTACTGGCTCCATCCTGGGAGCTTAGGCATCTCTCTCACATATGAGACATTCCTCACAGCCTACACAGGTGGAAGCAAAGACARGTAGCCTGGGAGGAATACAGAGAAATTGTCCGAGCAGCCAGGGGTCAGGTTAGGAAAGCTAAAGCCCTGATAGAATTAAATCTGGCCAGGGACGTCAAGGGCAACAAGAAAAGATTCTACAGGTACGTTGGGGATAAAAGGAAGACGAGGGAAAATGTGGGCCCTCTCCAGAATGAAACAGGAGACCTGGTTACCTGGGATACAGAGAAGGTGGAGGTACTCAATGACTTTTTTGCCTCGGTCTTCACCAGCAAGTGCTCGAGCCTCACCACCCAAGCCACAGAAGGCAAAGGCAGGGACTGGGAGAATGAAGAGCTGCCCACTGTAGGAGAAGATCAGGCTCGAGACCATCTAAGGAGCCTGAAGGTGCACAAGTCCATGGGACCTGATGAGATAGATGCATCTACGGGTCCTGAGGGAACTGGCGGATGAAGTTGTTAAGCCACTATCCATCGTATTTGAGAAGTCGTAGCAGTCTGGTGAAGTTCCCACTGACTGGAAAAGGGGAAACATAACCTCCATTTTTAAAAAGGGAAAAAAGGAAGACCCGGGGAACTACAGGCCAGTCAGTCTCACCTCTGTGCCTGGGAAGATCATGGAACAGATCCTCCTGGAAGCTATGCTAAGGCACATGGAAAATAAGGAGGTGATTCGAGACAGCCAGCATGGCTTCACCAAGGGAAAGTCCTGCCTGACCAACCTAGTGGCCTTCTAGGATGGAGTGACTACATCAGTGGACATGGGAAGGGCTACAGATGTCATCCGTCTGGACCTCTGTAAGGCCTTTAACACGGTCCCCCACAACATCCTTCTCTCTAAACTGGAGAGGTATGGATTTGATGGGTGGACTGTCCGGTGGGTGAGGAATTGTTTGGATGGTCACATCCAGAGGGTAGTGGTCAATGGCTCAATGTCCAGATGGAGGTCGGTGATGAGTGGCGTCCCTCAGGGGTCCGTACTGGGACCGGTACTGTTTAATATCTTCATCAATGACATAGACGGTGGGATCGAGTGCACCCTCAGCAAGTTTGCAGATGACACCAAGCTGAGTGGTGCGGTCAACACACCTGAGGGATGGGATGCCATCCAGAGGGACCTAGACAAGCTGGAGAAGTGGGCCCATGTGAACCTCATGAGGTTCAACAAGGCCAAGTTCAGGGTCCTGCACCTGGGTCGGRGCAACCCCCGGTATCAATACAGGCTGGGGGATGAAGGGATTGAGAGCAGCCCTGCTGAGAAGGACTTGGGGGTACTGGTGGACATGAACCGGCAATGTGCGCTCGCAGCCCAGAAGGCCAACCGTATCCTGGGCCGCATCAAAAGAAGCGTGGCCAGCAGGTCGAGGGAGGTGATTCTGCCCCTCTACTCTGCTCTGGTGAGACCCCACCTGGAGYACTGCATCCAGCTCTGGAGCCCTCAGCATAAGAAAGGCACAGACCTGTTGGAGCGTGTCCAGGGGAGGGTCACAAAAATGATCAGGGGGATGGRACACCTCTCCTATGAAGAAAGGCTGAGAGAGTTGGGGTTGTTCAGCCTAGAGAAGAGAAAGGGAGACCTTATTGCAGCCTATCAGTACTTAAAGGGGGCTTATAAAAAAGATGGCAGCAAACTTTTTAGCAGGGCCTGTTGCGACAGGACAAGGGGGAATGGCTTTAAACTAAAAGAGGGTAGATTTAGACTAGATATAAGGAAGAAATTTTTTGTGGTGAGGGTGGTGAAACCCTGGCAGAGGTTGCCCAGAGAGGTGGTAGATGCCCCATCCCTAGAGACATTCAAGGTCAGGCTGGACGGGGCTTTGAGCAACCTGATCTAGTTGAAGATGTCCCTGCCCATGGCAGGGGGATTGGACTAAATGATCTTTCAAGGTCCCTTCCAACCCAAACTATTCTATGATTCTATGATTCTATATGGACACCTACCATACCTGGAATTCAGTGTCTCAATCCAGAGCTGAATCCAACCTGCTGCTTTGGGGGGTTTTCTGGGATCTCTTTCTAGTTTCATACTTCTAGAAATGGATAAGAGATCAACTTTCTACATCTAAACATTAGTGTCAGCTGTCCCAAATCTCTCCCAAATTTCTTGCGCAACCCGTGTTCCTCTAAAGCCAAGAAAATGTCTCTCTTCAAGATCTAGAGGAGTAAATGCGTCATGTAGTCTTCTCTGGGAAATCTGCAAACCAGTACCTCTCACCCACAGAAAGGCAGTATGGAAAGGCAGCAGAAGAATACAGTGTAGTCTTCCTTTCTGGGAAACCCTAAGAGATATTTCTGTTGCACCTCTCAGCTCCACATCTGAGCTTTCACCCTGCAGAGCTCTACATTCTCCTCCCTCAAGCAGCAGTGGGAAAGTCTTCTCCTTACACCCCTATTTTCCAGGGTATTAGGTGACTTCTCCCTAGTATATGAGTATATCCCTCACCCAGGGACTTCATTAGCTGATTTCTTTGGGTAAAGCTGTGGAGGAGCAGGTCCTCTGGACTGCAGCTGGTGTCTTATGATGCTGTTAAGAGGTGATCAGCTGTTCTTGTCTTTGCTTTGTTAGCCACTTGTTATCACCACTTTAAATCCCTGTCCGGCATGAGATACATGATAGAAAGATAACTGTGCTAGCTCAGAACAATTTGGCGATTGCAAAATAACAGAATTTGTAATTTGGTATTGATAAATCTATACAGAAACACTGGTGTGCTACATCTGATATACACACCTGCTCACACATTACAGTGATGGCCACAAAAAATGAATCTTTGTGCTACAGAACAGGAATGCTCATACATTATTTAATTACACAGAGAATAAGTAACTCTGCAAAGTCCCAGCTCCTTTGTTCACTTAAAGGGCTTGTGTGTCCCCTCCATTTCAACCCCATTGCTCTGCAAAATTAAAGAGGAGTCATTTTAATTTTAAGAATGCAAGGTAGTGTTGCTTGGCAACACCATGGGTAATAGCTGGTCCCTGACTGGCCTGGAGCATGCCTCTTCAGAAACAGTTTATGTAGAGACATTCCTTTATTACCAAGGACGGTTATTGAGATTTTTTCTCCCTGGCCATTTAACTGCTTAAGTGTTCTTTCAAAAGCAACACAATTAGAGGAATATTTTTGCTTAATTTTAGGAAGTGAAGTGTTCGTACTTCACATAGAACCGATCAGGGGAAAAAGTCGTAATAACTCCCCAATGCACAGTTATTAGCACAACCGCCGCAGCATACAAAACTTGCCCAGCTAGGAATCTTTGCACTGTTATGTGCTCTGACTTCTAAAACCAATACGTATTTTTTCATGCATTACCACTAATTACTGATGCTATAGTTTCTGTATAAGGCAGAGGACCCACCGTGTCTTGTCTCCACTGATAACAGGACCATTCTTCAACAATTTGTTAAAAAAAGAAAGTTGCCTAGGTGATTTCTGTGAAAAAGTCAGCACATTTATTTCAGTTTTTAATGAAATGCTATTAAGTGTATGTGAATTCCAGACAGGTATTTTGTGGGATCATTTTTAAAATTATTAACCTTGCAGAATAGCTCAAGCTGAAAAAGATAATAGAGAGTAGCTGGTCTAGAGCTCTAGAGAAAAGCTCTTGAGAAAAGTGTTAACAAGAAGGTGCTTTTTTCCATGAATACCAAAGATATTTTAGATTTAACCTCAGTTAGGGAAGGTGAGTCCTCAGAGAGTGGGCATTAGTCCTCTGTCTAATGTGGCATGTGTGCATATGCTAAGAAGCTGGTCTGGGAATTTAAGCCTCCCCTATTAATGTAGGAGTAGGTTAAACTAAACAAGCAGGTCTGCAGACACTACAGGAAATACCTTGAGAGGGAGAGATTGATATGTCTAAAAACTACTATCACTAAACTCACAAACAGTAACAATCAATCAGTCTAAACCACTGTATTCAAGAAACTGTTACTTTGCAGCCCAAGTCCTTAATTCATGAAATATCTTCTCAGCGTTAACCAGACAACAACTTTTCCTTACTGAGTCTCTCCTTAGCCTATGGAGAAGACCTCCCAGAAAGTCCCATCTGAGTGAGGAAGTTACCAGAGCAGAGCACTTGGCCAGAGGTTGGAGATATATTACCATAGGGTTTATAGTCTGAAACCTCTTTCTCCTTCTTGAGTATCATCTTGCTAATTCCACATTTCAGTTCATCACTTCCACTACAGAATCAGGTCTGGGTTTCCATCCTTTTTGCAGAAGATAAACTGGGCCTAGAAAAACTTTGCGGTGTGCACTTTATTCTGATTAAAGTCTTACTAGACTTCTCAATTCACAGAAACAAAAAGAAACAGATCCACTCTTAGTGCAAAGTTCTATATGCGTATTGATTCACCATTCAAAAGGGATTATTTTTACTGGATTACAGTGATTTTTTAAAAGTCCATTGTGGAATACCTTTTGCTCAATATAGTTGCAATAATGCATTCTCCAGCTTACAAACCACACAGAGCTGGAAACTGTGGACTTTGAGTAAATTAGAATATCATTCTAAAGACGAGGTTAATTTAAATATCAGATTTGCACCAGTGTCTGTTGAAACATCCTAATGTGTCTACAGGGCACAATAAACTGCAGTTATTCTGCACAGTTTTGAATAAAAGCCATAACTATCAAAGCAAAATAATCCCATTGAAAGACAGCTATACTTTTTTCTCTGTCCATCTATTTCACACAGAACCTCAGATAATCTCCACATGGAAGTCAAACATAACATTACTTACAAGTGTAAGTCATAATATAACTAGTTAAGGTGGTATTATTTTCCTTGTGCTACACACAATTAACAATTAACCAGGCAAGAAAAAAAAATATGTAAAACTCCTCTGACAGAAAGATGTTTTACTGGTTACCAAAGAATTCAAATATTACCCAGTAAAGCCTACTAAAAATAGCAATATAAGAAAACGCTGGTCGTCTTAGCTATTATGACATACAATGCATGGTGATTAACACAGAGGAATATGCACAGGGTCAATTAACCAGTGGGACGAGTAACCAAAATTAGCAAGTGATCATTATACCATTTTTACTGCATCCTCTTTTCCCCATTTTCCCCTGCAATTATTATTTAAGTTTTCTTAAAGTGTTTGTGAGATTTTTGGAAGCTATTAGGATGCATTTTTTTCAATAGATTTTTTATTACTTTTATCACCACAACTTTATGTTTGCCATGAAAATGATAAGCTGCAGTTCTCCTTAATCATTTATTCCTATTTGTCAAGACAAATATTGCAAGACATTGGACAGTTTCACCTCTCCATCTCTCACAAAAAGATAGACTCTGTAGCAGGAAGCGAGCCAGGGACAAAGCTCTGGAAAGTCTAGTCACTGACACCATAATTATGTGCAATCAATGCAAGGTTGCATACAATAAAGATGTATTTATTAAGGTATCTTAAGATGTTTGAGGAGACAGAGAAATATAAGTGCTATTGCAGTACTGGTTACACAATTCATGAAATACACACATTTCTTGTCAGCTATGATTAGAAAAGATAAACTGAATTGGGAGAAGGTGCAGAAGGAGATGCTAAGATAGTAGGAGAATGAAGATTGTATTATCCGAGAGGAGATTAGAATAATTGATTGATCTGATCTGATGAAGTCTAGGCCAGGAGGGATGATGGTGAAAGCTTACCAGAGAGTCAGGAGGACATGTAAGGAAGATAGAAGGACAATACTGGCACAAGGAACAGATGGGTTTAAACTGACCATGAGCAGGGTGAGACTGTAAGTTGGGAGAATGATCCTAAATATGGGAACAGCAATACTCTGGAGCAAACTGTCAGGAGGGAAAGGTGGGGGGAAAGCCCTGAATAAATTTCAGATTGAGCAGAATAAGCTTATAAATGGGAGAAAACGGCATGGCTGTCTCTCGTGGGTCTGTATGGGAGAAAAGCCAGAAGGTACCAGCCCTACTTCCCACCTCGACCTGCGTTTCAAGGTCGGTTGGGGGCACAGGCCAGCTGCCATGGCTGTCACACCATCGCCGCGCTGTGCCCTTGCTAAGGGCAGGGCTATGGTGCAACAGCGAAGGGTGGGAAAGGTGACCCCGGGACTTGCTCCCCCATCTCACGGTGCCCTGCTCACACCTGGCACCGGGGCATCTCACTAGCTCTGCAGGGGGCACGCGGTATGGGGTGGCACTTCCAAGGTTCATGGGAAGGAGTGAAGTAATGTGAGGGATTTACAGGGTGGGGGCGTCCCACTGCAGCAGCAAATCGGGAGCGTTAGTCTTTCATGGCCAGAATAGAAATGACTTTCAGTCCAGCATTATAACAATTCGAAATTTTCTGCTGTCATGGTTTAACCCTGGCAGCACCTAAACACCACACAGCTGCTCGCTCACCCCGCCCTGCTCCGGTGGGATGGGGGAGAGAATCGGGAGGGCATGAGTAGGAAAACTCGTGGGTTGAGATAAAAACAGTTTAATAATTGAAATAAAACAAAGTARAACAGTAATAATAACAGTAGTAAACAACAACAACAAGATACAAAGCAGACGATGCACAATGCAATTGCTCACCACCCGCCAAACCAATGCATGCCTGATACGAGAACCTGTCCCTGGCACCCAGAGCCCCCCCCACACACTTAGTTTTTATACTGAGCATGACGTCACATGGTATGGAATACCCCATTGGCCGGCTGGGTCAACCACCCCGGCTGTGCTCCCCCCACCAGCTTCCCATGCACCTGGCAGGGCATGGGAGGCTGAAAAGTGCCCGTGCAAGCACCACCCAGCACCACCCAAAACATCAATGGGCCATCAACGCTCCTATTATACCAAACCCAAAACACAGCACACACCCCCAGCTACTGGGAAGAAAGTTAACTCTGTCCCAGCCGGAACCAGGACATCTGCAAATAAAAAAGGTAAGCCAGTAATATATTTTCATTGGCATCACTGGGATGGGTGAAGTGAGTTTACACAAACCAGTGAGTATGTTATTGTCACCTTAAAAAGAAAAAAGACTACTCCTCTTCAGCTGACCTCACTCAAGTGGCAAGTTCAGCCATCCAGAATCAACAGTTACTTAAACACAGAAAAGCTTTTTACAGTTGTAAATATGAAAATAATAGATGTATGCCAAATATGAACCAGAGAGAATGTTGCACACTGCTATCAATGCAGCTGTTTGTGATGTCTTGGCCACATTCAAACCTGCTCAAAATGCTAATGTCTTTAGAAAAACTCCCTGTGTGAGTGACAAACACTTGTTTGTCTTAAAAACCATGAATACAGGTGAGCACTGTACTCTAAACTGTACATTACATATTTCATCTAAATCCAGTTTGGAGTATAGCGTTCATCTGGATACAGTGCTTGGATAATAATTGCCCAAACATACYTGTACAGTCCAAACAAATTTGAGCTGTTAATTCTTAGTTCACAGCATTAGATCTGATATGGATGGATGGGTTTTTTCTGTCTCCCCTTGATTAATCTCTTTGGTCAAAAGTCATGCTGAACATCTATGAATATGGAGGGTTTTTTTAATGAGAGGCTGCTAAGAGGGAGTAAGAGTCCATTGCAGAAGAGCACCCACAGGGAAGTGTATAAAGTGCCATATGCATTTTACTGGATAGTTAAATTAAAATATGCGTTTAGCCTTAGCTACTGATATTATTCTTCCCCTAAGAACACCATTATCGATTTAGTTTTATAATCAGAGAAACCTAACTTTACTTAGTTGAAATCAAGTTGCTAAAATTTATTGTTCAAAATTTATTTTCCAGATATTTTAACAAAACTATAGCTGTCCTCAGAGAAAATCCTCCCTTTGGGGGCCAAAGGCCAGAACAAGGCCTGCACGCTAGTTCAGATCTCCAAAGAAGGCTCACATTTCAGTTTAAGTATCACATCACCGTTTAGGGATGTGTGCCATCACCGTTTAGGGAGCCTTGGCACAGAAATAGAGCATGTCATCGCCTTGAGAAGTTAAAATAAAGAATGTAGTTATTTCCATATTTGTAATTAATTCATGACAGCCTTTTACTGATTATTAACTTCCATACAAAACTGTCTAAGAGCATTTAAGAGCTTCTTCTTGAAGTTGTCTGCAGTATGTGATCATTTTTCTGCATGACTCCTCTTCGCGTGCCTTGCAGACACACTATGTGATCTGTCAGAATCTGTCAGAATCTTTCTATAAAGAAAAATTCATCAAGATGGAATCAGTTTGCCATCACTATAAGGATTTTGAGAGACATACATTTTGCCTAAGCACCCATTTATGATCAAAAACATGGGGTTTGGTTCTCTTTGTTTATCATTCTGGTTTAGCTCTTCTTTAACCATGATGTCCTAATGTTGCTGCTTCACAAGTCACCAGTGAATCATTCAGTGTAGATTTCTCAAATATTTAACCTCCACACTGAAGACCCCACTCTTTCAGGCTTTTTCTGAAAGACCTGATATATGATTTTAGAAAATCCTATCTTCCTAGTATAACTGATTGATAAATCCGTGTTAGAACTAATTTTATAGTTCTTATTACCATCTCCCACCATTACAAATCAGACACAACCAGGTTGTCCAAGCATGGAGCAGGATGCACAGAAATGCCAACATTCACCACATACTGTGCATCTTCTTAAGCCTATGCAAGCATGTCCAGGATAAAATTGAGGCATAAGCTCCTTATCTTTATCACATCTATCAATAGTTTCTGTAACAGGTTTTGCACAAGATATGCTAAGAAAATACGCTTTTCTCATTCTTTAATGAATCAGTTTCTGAAATATGAGTCCATAAGTAGCATGTGTCTCCACAGACCCATTTGAAAATCCTGATGTATCACAGAACTCGTCAACGCAATAATAAACCAAAGAGAAGGTGTCAGCATGACKCATAGTAGCTTCCAGAAGTACATGAAAAAAATAGATCATCGGTCCAGTGACACCACTTCTGTCTTCTGTGTAACTGTCCATAACAACCTAAGAGCAAAGAAAGAAAATCGTTGCTTTATTGGTATAGCACACTTTTGTTCACTGGAAGTTTGTAATTCCTTCAGTGAGTTCTTCAGAGACTTCACCTCTTTCCACTTTCTGTGAACAAGGTTGAATGATTTATTCATCTCTAACAGAGAAAATATCAGGAGCCAGGTTCTCCGCTGCCTTGTATCTTCCTTTGCAAAATAAATACAAACAACCTCATTTTCATTTAATAGCATTTTTTCCTTCTTCAAAGGGCATGAACATCTTAAAAAGGCTCCAGGGAATCTAGTGCTATATATTATTTATCTAGTGAGAGTTTTCAGTTCTCTGAAATCAAGAGGCAAAAGTGTTAATTACACTCCTGTTTCAAGACTAGACTTCTTCTCCAGAGCTGAGCCAGAACGGATTTAAGCAGTCCACGGGAACACCTGACCTTCTAGAAATGTCATTGTGTCACTGCCCATGCTATAGGTTTCCCTTGTCAGAGATGGGCCATAAAGCCTGAATTATTTACTGTTTTCCAAACTTCCACTGAGCATATCTTCGCCAGAAATAACTTTCTATACTTATTCCTATTTTTAAATGTTTGTAAGGCCATCATTATAATAGTGATGCGGACAATATATCTAGACAGATGTCATAATATATACTGTGCTATAAAGCTAAAACATACAGGGAAATTTAATTATCATGTAATTCACTGTTACTTCATATGCTATTGTTTCACAGATTTCCTTTATTCAGCTGTGACCTGTTTTCCCTCTCTTTCTTCTATCTTTTTTTTTTCCCCTGGCCCAGATGTCCACCAAAACACAGGATAAACAATGACAACAAACAGAGAGAACAAACAGGGCTCACTCAAGCGTGCAGAGAAACGGCTTAGAAGCACAAGCAGTGAGCACTGGCAACATTTCTCTGAGCTTGCTGCCCTGATTTCTAGCATTTTAATGAAGTAAAGCAAGTATATCCTAGTCATTAAATAATTCTGGAAATAGCTGAAGCAAGCATAATGGATGCAAGGATGTGCCTTTGACAATCTGTGGACTGCCTTGCACTATACCTTTGAAAAAATGGAAAATGTCCCTTTTCTGTGAGATGCCGAACCCATTGTGCTTATGTGCATACTTCACTGTCAATGTTGTATAAGGCTACATTAGTCTTGCAAGATGGAAAGGTACTTAAAAGTCTGTCTTGTATATTGTAATTTATATCTCATTTTAATGTTAGAACTCCAGTATTTGAAGAAAAAGAAGTCGGAACTTTCCTCTATAGGGAAGATGACAAACCTAAGAAATCTGACATAGTCCCTGAGCATCTTCAAGCCACTGCAAACACAGCCATTAGGAAGGAAGTATCCAGATCTACAATGTCATATTTTTGAATACATATGCAGTCTTCCAAGGGCAGCATTTGATTTTGGCAACATTCTCAAAGCTTATTTTGTGCACTTAAATCTTGTAGGATAACAAATGCCCTTTTCCAGGTTTGCACTCTACAGACTTATAAACCCGAAAAGAAAATTAAAACACTGGTTTTAGTCCTGCATCTTCCTAATGGACTTTTTTTCTTTTTGCTTTAACTCATACAAAACTCATATAAGACAGACTTAAAAGGGACCTCAAGAGGTCGTTCAGTCCGTCTGTTTCACCCCACAGTTGGGCTTGCTAAACTTATGACATTCCTAGCAGAGGTTCCTAAAGATCTCCAGTAAAGGAGATGTTGTTATCCCCCTAAGCAATCTCCTCCAGTGCTTACCTGCAAAAAGTACTCAACAGTGGGTTTAGTCCCTTAAAAAGGATACCTTATAAGTGGTAGACTGACATCCTGAAAAAAATGAACTTTCTGTTTTATCACAAGGAAGTTTTAAAAATCCAAGTAATAAAGAATGTAATAAAACAACACAAGCAGCTGAAATACAAAGGTTTCCTAACCTGCCTGTTCTTCTATATCTATGCTCCTATTTTCTTTACTTCAATACAGCACAAGAAACATAAGAAAAATGGGCCCCATATCTAAATTACATCCTTTGTAAGGCTAAAACACAAACACGGGGAGTACAGGGGCAAAGGACCTTGTTACATACATAAGATCTCACAGCCTGGATGTAACTCTTAGGTTTCCTTGTTGACTAGAGCTGGCCAAGGTCTGTCAATTCAAGCTCAACTCAAATCACCTCAATAGCATAGCAGGTGTCTCCTTCGGCACCACAGCAGGCACTCTGAACACAGCCATAGGTGCTACAGACACCCAGGAGTTAAAACATCACTTGCGATAGATTGACAAATGTAATTTATTGGAGTGCAATGAGTATGCCCCAAAGGAATACAATCTGAATGAAAAATGTTAAGGGAGTAAAGTGCAGTCAGCTGGACCCTGGTTGTGCAGATAATTAAAAGTTGCTCCCAGCACTCCCTGAGGATGCAACTTGTTCCATTATCAGGATATGGCTGTCATAAACTAGCCCCCCCTAGTTTTTTTAAAAAACATGGTATCAAATCCTTTGAAACATGTGGCAAAAAAAACAATTATGCTCTGAATTGCTGGAAGACAATGATAAATGAACGATGTAACTGGAGAATTACTAGTGCCTTTTAATAGCCAGCACTTGGCGAATCTCAGAAATGTGATTCTTGACATGCCAAGGACTTGCAAAAAAAGGAAAGGTCTGTGTGAGTTTTTCCTGGGCTTTAGGGGATTGTACTTCAGTCTTTTCCACTATCTAATGAGTCTGGCTCAAAGCTCACTGAAAAAAATACGGCTGCCATTAAAATACATATGATAATTGCTACCACCTCTCTTAGCCTTTAAACTGGGGCTTAAAAATTACCTGTATGTGATCTCCACTTCTTGCAAAATGCAAGGGTTATTGGGAAGGAAGAAGGAGAAAGGCTAGAGCCTTTTATTGATCTTCAAGTTAAGACACATGGAGATGATTTTCATGCAAAAATACAACAAAACTTTCTATTATTAAATCATTTTTTTCTATTTAAAAATGTATGCTTGCTGTGCAACAGGCTGCATCACTCCTTATTTAAAGAAGTAGAACTGCYAGTAGCCAGGGTAATTATACTTAGGATGCCTCTGGATGGTATGAATCATTCAGCTGAGAGGACTCTTCCTTCTGACTCAAGCTCTAATAATTTTCATAGGGCAGTGAACTGAAAACTAGTGGGTTTTCTTTCCGTGGAGACCCACAATTGTGAGCCCTAGCCATTTATGGTTATTAGAGAGTCCCTGGTAGTGTTCATAAGTGATAGGGAGTGAGCCACATTCTCACCTTGGCACAACATTCTCCTGATGACCTGTGTATGTCTGTGAAGTTTTTACTGAATGCACTACTCTTCATCTCCTGCCCTGAACTTGTGGTTGAACCAATGAAAATGCAGGCTACAGCTTACATTGACATCATGCAGCTTATCTCACCAGCTTGGACCTGAGTCCACCTGGGACCTTCTACACGCATGCAGCAGGTGGGAAGTGTGCTTGGTGGGAGGGCTGGGCCAGGGGAGAGCAAGCCCCCTTCTCTGACCGACAGATCCAAACCAGTATATTGTGCAGGAGTGATAAGCTGTGCCTCTGCAAGTATCCAAATGTGCACAGGCAGCTGTTTGCATGTTCTCTTGATGTGTGGCTCTGCAGCGCACCATGCTGTGCCTGTGGAGTAGTGTAAGCATATCCCAAATAACCTTAAATGAGCTAGCCTACACACCAAATTAGAAACACTGAGCTTAACACAGGCTGCAAAGCTCACCTGAGAAGTTCTTTACAGTCCCAAGTAGCGTATGTGAGAAGCAGCTCACTGAAGCTGCTTCAAGTATGACTGGGCTATGTTAGAAACAGAAATAAGTGAGCAAGGGCAGGCGGACAACAGGCATGTGAGCTCCTAACTCATATACAGAGATCTGCTTATTGTACCACGGAAATCTGTGGCTAAGATGGGGATCTACACAGCAAGAGTCTGCCCTGAAGCAGGATGGGTCCAGACGTGGTCCTCTGGGGCTGAGCTGCAGCACTGCTCCCCTGGCTGCCAGCTGCCTGTGAAAGGCACTGAGCAGCATTTGCAGAAGAGTTTACTGAGTGTTTTGTGACCTAAACTCTGCTGACTTTCAGGAAGTTTAAGGCAGCTGAACACCCAAATGATTTTTAAAATGGAAATTCAATTCTAAGGAACCTATGGTCTGTCCACACCATAAAATTACTGTGGTAGATTTAATCTAGATAGCAGGGGCAGCAACAGCAACAAGGATGGGATAGTTTCAATGTTAACATGTGCTGCTAGAAGGCCACATACAGAGTCAGCTCCTGGAGTCAAAAGTTTGCACCTTGGCAGCTACCTCAGATAAAGCCTGAGCTGACCTATCTTCACTACTTTTCTTATGCCAGTTTTCTAAACTAGCAAACATAGATGTGTAAACAGTATGGATACATTTATACTAGTGAATTAAGCAGTGCAACCCTCTGTACAGTTAAATAGTTGGACCCTGGGACTGTTCTGACCCAAACCAGTCGGTGTGATACAAATGATTCCCAGGCATGATTCAGGAGTTGGCACAAGCCAGGGACCATGCCCAACACGCATGCAGTTTGCAGGCAGGCAAACTGCGTAGGGAGAGTGAGACAGCTCCTTTGCAGAGATGCATACCACTCAGTACCAATTGACATCAATGCCCAGGGTTGTTCCTAGGCACATTTTATTTACTACTATAAACATGGCCTTTGAACACGGCATTTTCATTTTGCTTTATGGGCATGTGTACCTCCCCCTCCTTCTTCACTGACCTTGGCGTGTGCAGAGTTGTTTCTCACATACTCTCACTCCTCTCTCTGGCTGCAATTGCTGTTGTGCAGCAACTTTTTCCCCTTCTTAAATATGTTATCACCGAGGTGCCACCACTGTTGCTGATGGGCTCGGCCTTGGCCAGCAGTGGGTCCGTCTTGGAGCTGGCTGGCATTGGCTCCATCGGACATGGGGGAAGCTTCTAGCAGCTTCTCACAGAAGCCACCCCTGTAGCCCCCCCGCTACCAAAACCTTGCCACGCAAACCCAATACATTCTACCCCTCGCCTCTGTGAATCACACATTTAAGAATTATCATTAAAATCCATATTCATCACATAATCTTCACAAACTTCACAAACTTCACTCATAAACAAAAAAGGATTCCCCACACCAAAATCAAAATAACATCATCACAACACCGAATGAAAGTGGACAATTTACACACAATCCACCCCTTGTCCCTTCACTACAATTACAACAGAAATTCCCAATGATCATTCCACTTTCTAACATTGTTCAGTCCATGTTTTGCCCTTTACCTCTCCCAATTACTATCCTTATCTCGAATTCCTCATGCCCCACGATGGGTGCCAAAAAGGACTGTCATTTAACCCCAGCCGGCAGCTCAGCCCCATCCAGCCACTCCTCACTCCCCCCACAGCAGGATGGGGGAGAGAATCAGAAGAGTAAAAGTGAGAAAACTCATGGGTTGAGATAATGGCACTTTAATGGGTAAAGCAAAAGCCGTGCACACAAGCAAAGCAAAACAAGGAATTCATTCACTGCTTCCCATSGGCAGGCAGGTGTTCAGCCACCTCCAGGAAAGCAGGGCTCCATCACGCGTAACCGTTACTTGGGAAGACAAACACCATCACTCTGAACGTCCCCCCTTCCTTCTTCTTCCCCCAGCTTTATGTGCTGAGCATGACGTCATATGGTATGGAATACCCCTTTGGTCAGTTGGGGTCAGCTGTCCCGGCTGTGTCCCCTCCCAACTCCTTGTGCACCCCCAGCCTCCTCGCTGGTGGGGTGGGGTGAGGAGCAGCAAAGGCCTTGACTCTGTGTAAGCACTGCTCAGCAATGACTAAAACATCCCTGTGTTATCGACACTGTTTTCAGCACAAATCCAAAACATAGCCCCACAGTAGCTACTATGAAGAAAACTAACTCTACCCCAGCCAAAACCAGCACAGCATGCTAGGCATTTCAGTCATTTCTTAATGCATTTACTCCTTAATACTTGCACAGCTTTCTCACTTCATGTCTTGCTGCAATTTTTCTCCACCCTGAAAAGACAGTTGTGATCAGCTTTCATCTGCCCAAATAACTCCCTATTTAATTGTTATTATGTACCTCCAGCTGCAAACACAAGTCAGTAACACACCTTATACACACATAGAGCAATGCTCTTCCACAGAAGGACTATTTGTATGCTATGAAATTTGGGAGTGCTTTCCAGGGGTTAAAATTCCATGACGTTCCCAGCAGTGCATTAAAACAGGACCCGTGCACATGGCCTGTGCAGGAACTACGATGTCCTCTTGCAAAATGTCAGTCCAGATGAGCTGCAGTCTGGGATTTCAGGTCTTGAAGAAGCAGGCGTAGAAGCAATTCACAATAAAACAAAAGAGATGTAAGGGGATGTACTTTATTTCTTTTTTTGTTTGGGGGCTGGAAGAACTGTTTCGTGGTGTGACCAAGTTTAGAGGGAAATTAAAACTACAACATATTAATCATCTTAAAGCTCCTAGAGACTCATGAAAGGCAAATTATACTGTCTGGAAATGTTAAAATCATCTCCGTCTATTTTATATGAAAGCATGGGCATAAAAATGGAAATAATCCCCTCAGGACACAATCCAGGGAGAAACAACAACATAACCCTGAGTTATAAACAGGAAGAGATTTTCAGCGTACTGCAGGGGATTTAGAGAAGGGATCCCCATTAATGTTAATAGGAGGCAGAGGGTTGAATCCCACGCACTGAAGTGGAAATTTAGCCCTTGATGTCAAATGTTCTGAAAATCAGGCAGCTTGCTACTGCCTGTGCATCCAGCCAGAAGCAGGGATGAAAACAGTTAATTGCTTTCTGACATTTGAGTTGAACTGAGGACACAATATAAGCATAAGGCATCTGGAAATAATGCTCCTTTTAAGAAGTCTGGGAGGTAAGTGCCTCGCTGCACAGACATGGGATCCCTCGCTCTGCAGCTTTCTGGCAAAATCTAACGTGAGAGTCATTTAGATTAGATGAGATTAACCTTAAACTTCATTGCCCATGCAAACAAGACAATCTAAGTGCACTAACATATATGCTAATCATTTTTGTCAAAACATAAATGCTTCTCTCTGCAGGGCTTTTAAGCAAATTACAAGCCAAAATGAACATAAAGTGCAAAATGAGCTATTCTATTGTAAAGGTCTTGTGGTTTTTGTATCATTTTTGAAGCTTTTTATGCTTTGTTATGTTTAGCAATGTAAACTATAAAACGTTCTGGTGTGTTCTTCATTCACTGCATTTTCTCAGCTGAAGTTTGTCTTTTTATAACAGAAGAGCCAAAATATCGAAGGGAATGCTGGTCTACTGAAGTAAATGATAGATTTCTCACTGTTTTGGAAGAAGTTCAGATTTCATTCACTTCCTTCTTATGCATCCAAAAGTGAGGGGAGACAAACAATGGAAAATAAAAATTAAAGCCAGTGGAGGGAATAATGGCAGTGCATAACAACTGGAGATCTGACCCTATATTTAGTCGTGTGAATGCACAGTTGTAAAATACGCCACAAGCTCCAAGGCTGCTTTTTCTCCCTTGTGATTAGGGAGTACTACCTGTTCCTACTGACATCGCTTGAGGAAAGGGAACAGGTTAAGTGCAACATTTATACAAATTGTTATGATATACAAACTGGGGGATGGATGAGCAGCTGATAAACTGGAGGGCAGGGCTGCCTTGACAGGCTGGAGAAATGGGCTGACAGGAACCTCATGAATTTCAGCAAAGACAAGTGCAAAGTCCTGCACCTGGGCTTGCATAATACCATGCACCAGGACAGGCTGGGGGCCTGCTGGCTAGAAAGTAGTTTTTCAGAGAAGGCTCAGTGGTCCTGGTGGACACCAAGCTGAGCATGGGTCAGCAATGTGCCCAGAGATGAAGACCAACTGCATCCTGGGCTGTATTGGCAATATCACAGTCAGCAGGTCAAGGGATGTTATTCTGCTTGCTGATCATCTGTGGGGCCACTTCTGGAGCAGTGTGCCTAGTTTGGGCTCCCCAGTACAAGAGACATGTTGACAAACTGGAGAGTTCAGAGAAGGGTAAGTGAGGGGAGCTGGAGCACATGGCATAAAATATGAAGTTAAAGGAGCTGGACTTATTTAGCCTAAAAAAAAGACGACAAAGTCAGGATTTAACTACCCTCTTCCACTATGTAAAGGCGGGTTGCAGAGGAGATGAGGCCAGACTCGACTCAGGTGCACTACAAAGAACAAAAGGCAACAGGCACAAGTTGCCACAAAAATTCTGACAACATAAGGAAAACAGTGTTCATCGTTGTTGTGGTTTAACCCTAGCCAGTGCTATACCAGCTACTAGGAAGAAAATTAACTCTATCCCAGCCAAAACCAGGACAATGGTGAGGACTGTCGAATACTGGAATATCCTGCCAAGAGATTTTGTGCAATCGCCATCCTTGTAGATTTTCAAAACTGGACTGGAGAAGACTCCGAGCAACCTGATCTAGCTTTGAAGCCAGCACTGTTTTGAGCAGGGTGTGGACTAGAGACCTCCAGAGCTTTCTTCTAACCTAAACTAATCTCTGATTTTGTGTGAGGTTTAAAATATTGCTCAATTCCATAAACAGTTCTGCAGAAGAAGAGACATTACTATAATCTTTATAAAGGTCTAGCCTGAGCCAGTAGGGCACAAGAGGCCACTGTGTTTACAAATGGGTAATATTCAGCCAGAAATAGGCTCAAACTCACATGCAGGGATCCTTCCTTATCTTTTTAATCACTTTGCACCTGTACTTCAGGATCACATTACTAGTGCAAAGTAATATGAGTAATAGCAAACTATCCTATTTTGGAAGTGGTTAGGAAAAACTCAAAGGATTGTCTTATCCTTTGAAGCTGTGTATACCCTGCTTGCAGGGTCTCTGCATGTGGCTAAACATGCCAGAACAAGTGGCCCAAAGAGACACCGTTACAGGAGTACAGTTTTGAGCTTTGCAGCAATGTTTGGGTTTGCATTTTGGGGTTGGAAAAAAGAACCTTTTAATCTGTCATCTTATTAGTCAACTTGAATTGATGCAAAAGCATACAGGTTGTGTGGACAAAGCCCTTAGGAGTATTCATGCTATTGTCACTGACAGCTTTCTGTGTGGTTACTCTGCCTGGGTATTTTGTAATTAATGTCATTTCCAAATAGGCAGTTGAAGACTAGCATTTCTCAAGAGTTTTCAATGCAGAACCACTATTCTTTAAAACTTTGAGCACTGAGCCATGAAACCAAGAGTAGCAGCATGGTTTTAGGCAATTTATGCACAGTTGATGATTTCAGTTTTAAAATTATTACTCTTAAGCAAAATGGCCTGCATTCAGTTTATAGTAGTGGAACTCCTAGAACTTGAAAATATTTACAAGAAAGAAGCAGTAGCAATGTCGTTTCAATTACCAGACACTGAAAAACCCACCAGTGTCTACTGCACACTACCAGGGACCACCGCAGTCTGTGCCAAGGGCATCATATCCTCCAGACAAACCACTCCCCATATCTTCTACCAAGTTCCTCTTATGCTAGAAATCTCTGCCAGGTGCTTGTTCTTTGTCAAGCAAGCAACTTTACAAACAGACTCCCGGCTGTTAGCTCTTTTACTCTATGTTATTTAACTTTCCAGATTTTTGGCTTCAGAGCTGTTGATGTTGAGCAACTAGACATGGAGTTCTCTTGAGAAATTTGTTTCACAACATTTGGACAGGTTAAGCAAGGATGCTCTGACTTATTAAGAAGTTTTCCTGGCAATACTTCCCTTCTTCAGTGTCCCTTCCCGTCCTCAGATGGTCAAAATGATGGAGGCTTCACAAGAGCTGGCCTGAGGTTAGTTACAGTTAAAGCCTTGGCTGACCAAGCAGCTGGGACCCTCACTTAGTGGAGGGATACACCTTTGTATGACAGCAGATGATGGTCATGAAAGCATCACAGGCTCAGCAAGTCCTAAAAAGCACAGAATTATTCTGGTTCCAAATCTCCTCAAAAAGGCTACAATTCCACATCCATCAACCATAGCTGTTGGCATATTTGCCATACACCTAATATTTCCCCCCTTTCCTGCAGTAGTATGTTGCCCATGGCGGGGATATAAGCTGAAATCTAAATTCCTCAGTTGAAGTTGTCAAGCTGGTTTCTTAGCAGTGACTTATAGAGCCAGGTATCACTATTGCTCTAAAAGATGCAAAGGGAAGAAACTGAGCAATTAGGGGAGCTTGTAAAACCCTGTCAAGCTGCAGAGTGGTCTATTTATTTTCCTATTGTTCTTGCCTGCCTTTCTTTGAGGARTAACGACTGTCTCATCAAATTCCTCAAGTTTCCCATGTCGCACTGTGCCTTAACCTTTGTAATGCTAAACATCTCAGATTTGCAATTCTGTAGTCTGTCTTTCACTCGTAATCTTTCACCTAAACTGCTGTGGCGATATTTTTCCTGCGTTGTTCTCCTGCTGTTATCCTTGTGCTGTTATTCTCATGCCCTTGCACCTCTAAACTCAGRTATCAGATTTCTCATAGGAGATGATTGCCCTGGCATGACAATTGCCCCTTCTTCCCTGCTTTTCCCTATACCGTGTTGTTTAAATTTTAGTTTAGWTATATATCTGATAAGTATTATCCACTAATATACATGGACAGTGCTTAGCCAATGACTTACCCTTCTGTGAAGAAATCCAGAAACAAACCTGAAGTTAGTGTTCACATTCTAGGCTACTAAATGAAAGCCTGCTTTAAATTTATTTGACATATGTTGCTGGCATTTTTAATTTTTAAGGAAGCTACAGGATATTGTGAAGCACTTGAGACAGGAATGGTGTTTTCCCATGAGCTAGTTCAACACTAAATGTCATGGGCACTGAATATGACCATAATCTTCTAACTGCCACCACAGAGCTACAGTACCAATCTGAGTATCATTGACTATCTATTTATCTATTCATCTTAGGTTAAAAATATTATTTTACTTTTATATCCTTGGGTTTACAAATACTGAAAAAGTTCAGAGTATTTGAAATCTGAAATCCTTTCTGCAGACATAATTTTTAGCATAAATAGCACCTTACTGTTTCCTCGTGGGCTGGCTGCAAGGACTCAGGCAACTGCGGTGTTGCAGGTCACTCGGACATCTTCTTGTCTCTGCTGTGAGAAATCACTGCRCACACGAACCTCTGCTTTCCCAGGACAGCTGCACTCAGTCAGCCACATGGTGTACTTACTCCTACTACATACTTTGTGTATATACATCATTGGGATAAAAAAATGAACCCTGCTGAGGACATTTTGTCACAGCAGATAAATGAAAAGCAGGTTGAATGAGAGAGCTAACTTATAGTCCCTAAAAATGTTCCAGGCCAGGTGTTGACATGAACAATGTCAGAGTGACCAGCTCAGCACTGCAGCATACAGAGCCCTGCCTCTAGGCTACTGGGGCTTGAGCCAAATGCATTTGCAGGAAGGCTGTGGCTTGCAGACCTGAAGGTGCAGAGAAAAGCCTGGCACAAACAGAAATGAGTCTCACTGGGAATCAAAGAATCATGGAGGAAGGTGGAGGGAGCTCAGGATGCCCATCTAGCCTTTCCATAGGTCAGATCAGCCGGAATGGTGTCATTCCTGACAAATATGTATCTAACACCATGGATCAAGCTTTGATACATTAGTAGTTTCTAAACTTTCTTTTTTTATGATTTGGAAAGCAATGACTTGATTCCACCTCAGTAGATCCAATGGAACAAGGAGAAAGGGAAGTCTGAGTATCTGTAGATTATTTGGTTTTGCATTTTAAAAGCAAGGTCTCATAAATGGGTTAAATATGCTTGGCTGGCAGCATTTTAGATGACCTCAAGCCATGGCCTGATGCCGACAGGAGGAAGCTTAAAAAACTAAATAAAAAGATATTTGAATCTAGATGTAAAGGCAGTAAATAATTCTCCCCCTGCAAATAAAAAAACCCAACAATGTATAAACTTCAATTTATGTTGAAGTAAATGGTTCTGATTGACTTGCAAATATTTTTTCTGTGTAACTTGAGGGGGGGCATATGTCTAAATGTAATTTTAAATACTAAATAAATAAATAAATAAATATACGTTTATCTTCTTTCAGTCTTGGACTTTTCTTAATTTTTTACTCAGTCACCAGAATGAAATGTCTATTATTTGTCCAGTTAAATTTCTGAGTACAAAACTTATATTCTGGGAAAGGAAATCGAGCCCACAGTAGTCAGCTCTTCTTCTAAAATGGTATCTGTGATGAAGAGAGTTTGTACCAGAAACGTTGTTTGCTTTCCTGATTTTTTTTGTGAATTGAAGCCTTATTTTTCTTACAGCCATCCCTGGGTCAAGACAGCTACACTACCATAGCCAAGCTTTTTTAAAATTCTACATAATGAGCCAGAATAAAAACAAAAAAACCTTCTTTCTCTTTGTGTGCACACACATATTAAATGACAGATGCCCTGTTGCAATATGCAGAATTATCACTCACCACACAAAATGGGCCAGATTCTCTGATCTGGTATCACCACTTTGCACTACACTGCAAACATAATCCAGACCTAAAGCCTTGTTAGCTGACATGGTGACGATTATCCCATTGCGAAGATAATCCTTTTGGACACAGACCAAGCCTTAGAGTTCTTCTGGGACTTCTTCCTTTGCTGTAAGTATAGCAAGGAAAGAGGGGTGTTGCTAAACAACAAGAAAAAATAATAAGCGCCTTACCACGTCACACCGGTCAAACTCTTATGACGGCTTGTAGCCTGGCTGTAATAGGATTGCCAGAAGGACTTCCCCCAAATCTAGCAATGTGTGTGCAAGGAGGTGGAGAAGATTGATCTCGATAGTGTAAGCCTTCTCAACTGACTAATTATTTTTACTGTCTCGGGGTATCATGTTTAACCTGATTCTGAGTCTCGCCTGAGTCCCCACAGCGAGTCTACAAGGTAACAGCACGGCAACACTTATGCTAAAAATGCAGTCTACAGAAAGGACTTCAGATTTCAGACGCCCTGAACTTTTTCAGTATTTGTAAACTTTAAGCTGTAAGTATGTATCATGGGATACTCAGAGATAAAATAAATAGAGGTCTATCAAAAAGACTGCGTATCCAATAATATCTAAAAGATTTTACCAGCGAATGTTCAGGACACTGTAACAGAGACCAAGAAATGGCAGCCAAAAATTATTAGGTACAATGTATTGAATTAAGGAGGAAAAGAAAGGGTAATGAGATCACCCCCAAAACCCAAGGCAGTGTCCTCATACCCAGTCAGAAGACAGCCAAGCCTGGAAAGAGAGAAAGAGCACTCCAGGCTGGGTTGGCACCACCTCGGATCCTGCTCCCTGTCAGTGGGACTGGGCTGAGCTTATCACAAAAGCCCCTGGAAAACAGTCCCCTCTCATCTCAAAATGCAGGCAGTGTGCTGCCCCTAGCTGCTAGCTGACATTAGTAGCAGGAAGATTAGAGGTCAATCCTATCTTTAGCTCTCTTACTATGCAAGATGATGCCAGGCGCTTGGAGAGCAGAGGATCATTAGCAGAGAAATGAATGAGGCAGATATGGAAATTGGATTCCTGGGTTGCAAATTGCTCTGAATTTTCTCTTTGGAGATGGATGAACTTGTGGATAGGACACCAGAATGGTGTTGGAAGAGTCCAGCTCTCCCTACAGACTTTGTGTGAGCTCAAGCAAGTCACCCAGTCTGTCTGTTTGCCGGTTCTTTTATCTGTAACACAGCAAGAGTAATCCTTTGTTTCCCACAGCTTGTGAGCATGCATTGTTCCATTTTCTGAAACAAAGACCATCCCAACTGTGAGCTGCACTGAACACAAGGACACTTTGGTTTTATTTATTGACATCCAAATAATAGCAATAACAACTGACTGGACACGCTGGGATGAGTTTTAAAGCAGATAAGGAGAGGTCACTGAAATCATATTTCAGTTTAGATTGTAATATAAGCCCATCCTAAACTGACACATCAGTTCTCCCTAGTATGGAAGAGGGATATCTTCCAAAAGATATGCATAATCCAAGAGATCCTCCTAGGCCAAGGACTTTGGTAGTATGAAGAATTCTTTAAGTGTTAATAGCAACTGTAGTTTACAGAGAGCAGTGGACAGGTATGTCTGGGGCCTCCTTGACTATATGGAAAACCATCTCAACCTTTCTAATACATGAGATTTCTTCACACTTGTATGAAACGTGAGGTTGTTCTTTTAAAATACAATTGAATAATGTTCACGTGGGTCTTGGCTTCCACTAGCGTTAAGCAAAGCTTTGCATTCAGTGACCCACATACCCACCATCTGAACACTAATGTCTGCTCTGGGCATATACCATTGCTAAGCTCATTCTCCTATTTGGGGAGATAATAAAAGCAGCGTGCACGGGTGTTGCTGCTCAGACAGCCCATGTAAAGACAGCAGCAGTGCTCCTGGGCGTGCGGCATCTGAACACACTGCCAGTGCCAGTRGGCACTTCACCGGAGGGGCCTGTGCAGAGCCCTGCAAAAAACACCCTGTAAACAACCTGCCTGTTGTGTGGAAACCAGAATGCTCTCTATTGTAAGGGTGATTTCATTCATTAACTGAATTTTTAAGCATTAAAACTATGGACTGTCCCCCATTTTCTCATGTAACTACAGTTGAAAGTAGTTGAACTAAAAAGTAGTTTTAACTAAAGTTGAAAGTACCCTAGCCAATATTTTCAGGGAGGTTGTGGCAATATGTCTGAGCTGCCGTATGCATTACAGCAAATGGCTGAGCTAAAAAAAAAATGAAGAATTGTTATATGAAGCCCATATACTATATTATCCGTGCTGACAGGCAAGACCCAACTACCTTCTCAGATGTGATTTTGTGCCAACATCAAGTGCCTGTTTAGGAAAGCCCAGTGGAGTACACATTGCAAAAACTTTGCTGGTGCTGGATCACTCCGGTTGCCACAGAGATGCTTTTTTCCACTTATATGAGGAATTTGCTGCTCTGTGCTACCACCTCATTTCCTTTAGACATTTATAGAGCTTCATAAGGTCAGCACACCTGTGACATTTGAAGAATTTCTGCTCATGTGTTTATTCCCTAGAGAGGTATCTGCGAGTGAAACAGTGGACTGAAATACCTCTTTTGCTCTTCACCTCTACAGCAATGGTGTAGGAGTGCTTGGTAATTTGTTCTTTGTTTTCACATGAGTAAGTACCTGTTATCAGATAAAACAGGGAGATTACTGGGGAATGTAGTTTGTTTGATAAACATTCAGCTTTGGCCAAATAAGAAAAAAGTAAAAATCATTATCTTGTTTTTGCATTTCTGAAACTAAGACTGAGGTTCTGTTGCCTTAGTGTAGGTGCCTAGAGTCATCTGAATGCCCTTGAATATCCCACTTGGCCCCCACTGTAGAGCAGCCTGGGACCTATCTCCCAGCTCTGTGTAAATAGTTCAGAATAGACAGATCAAATGGCATTAGACACTTACATTTACACATCTGCATCCCATCCTCAATGTTTTGCTTTTAAGGACTCAGACTTTGATGCCATGCACAAAAATAAGAGAAATGAGGTGTCATTGTCTCTTCTCAGATTTCCCTGTTGTGCTTTGATTCACATTGCTGAAGTGTCATCAGAGTGCACAAACTAGATTACTCTTGGATTAAAGTAAACTAGAGGATGCGTGCCAGGAGCACACCTAAAGCACTCCAGCTCCTAACTGGCACGTAGTCCACCAGAGCAAGCAAGACCTAGACCAAAATAAACTCCCCTGAAAGGCATCTCTCAGGTCTTCACAAACATCTGCTTTTGTTCTGCAGACCTGCTCCTATTCATTTGTTGTATGTACAGCGCAAATGTAGCCCCTGTATCTTACCTGTGAAACAGCATATCCTTACTCTGGAGGGAGCAGTCACAGTGGTGAGGACAGGGAAGATGCATGTTTGGGCAAAGGGCACTTGGTGTCACAGGATCAGAAGAGGTGACAACTCCCTAGAGCCCCTAGGAGGAATGGTGGGACCCCTTGTGCACAGGGTGAGCGCTTCCTTACCTGCCAAAACTTGATGTGTATTCAAGAAACGTCCAGGCACAGCTGGGTCAGGAGCTGGCTGCTCCTCACAGGACTCAAGGAAGCCCAAGAGAGTGGGGAGGCACTGCCTGCCTCACTGGGAGGGACGCAGACCGTTTTGAGAGCAGTAGGAAATGCTGCTAGATGTGGGGTCTGGGTCTGGGTGCAGCTCCCTGTGCCAGCTCTGCACGTTACAAGAGCTGGGTACGCCAGACAGAGTGTCCTGAGGGGTTACATGGGTTGGGGGTGGATGGGATGAATGCTTGTAGTGTTTGGTCAAAGGCTCTGCAAAGGCCCCTCAGAGCAGCATCAGCCCTGAAAGTTCTGGGAGACACAACCAGATGGCTTGGAAGGGCCCTGCTGATGTCCTACCTGGATGGCACGTGTCTCCTTCCCAGCCATCCCACCGGCCTCCAGACCACCCAGCCAAGCAGCTCGGTGGCAGCCCTGTGCCTGTCAAGCAGGCACTGCTCTTCTGAGCCCTCATCCAGCCCCTCACCCCCATGTCTACGCACAGCACTACTCGTGAAGTCTACAGCTCAGGCCTATTGCTTACACACAATGTAAGAGATGCAGGTATCCTGGTTTTTGGCAAGTTTCAATCCCCTTTCCTGTTTCAAACCACACTTCAGCTTTGCAGAGTGTCATTTTCTCTCTCAAGTTCCCACAGCTGTCGCCAAGGGCAAGCCAAACACCTTCATGCTCTTACAAACCCAGTTTATCATCTTCTGCACTTCTACTTTCTAAATAACAGCAAATTCCTTAATTTGGGCCTAGATTGAAAGACTGGCTCTGCCTCCTTTTTTCTACACGAACCTACTGCAGCAGGTATGGACGGACTGCCAGCCACATCAGCCGAGAACAGCCCCTCCGTCCATCCTGTGCCATCCCTTCTGCCACCACTGCCCATCACAGTGCTGCCACCCCCGCAGGGTGCACCTCTGAGTTTAGTCAGGTACAGGTGCATCCAGCTGACACTGAATTCAATTCTGACTTTTGGAGACATGTACACGGCTGTAAAATTAGTTTTTTAAAAGCAATCTGTTCTGCATACAGTCTCTTGCATGGGTTTCATGCTGAAGTGGGAGACAAACTCCCTTTAAAACACTTCCCCTATTTGCTGCCTTCTTTTGAGGGCAAAGGAACGAAGCAGGAGAGCACTAATATGTGGCAAAATTAAACTACTTTTCTGATTTTCCTTTGTTCCTCCACAAGTGGGGATGGTGCCTGCAGCTTCTCAGATAAGGAAAATCGTGTATTTAATTTATTTTGTAGTATACATTAACTTTGAACAAGTGTCCTCATCTTTACTGGCAATGGAGAAAATCAGATATCTTTATTGCTTCTGTTTATAAAAGCCCCTTTTATCAGCTTAAAGAAATACCCATCTACTATGCATTTTTTTCTCCTGATGTTAGTTGTCTGCTAAATAGCAACTGCTTGTTGATGGGCAGATTTAGGTGTAGGAGAAATCTTTATTTAGACATAGGGAAGCCTCAAAGTAGGAGGACAGTAGATAACTATCCAAATACTTTAGCTAAATAGAAGACTTCTGAAATAGCAGGCATCCAATATTTTTAGCTGTCAGTGGGAATTCAGTAGGTTGAAAAATGTGTCCAGTAATAAATTTCTTCTATAAACTAAAGAGCAACCTTGCAGGGAGCTATTGCAGAATTGAAAAAAGTTATGTCTAATCACATTTTTCTACTCTTCTGGAAATTACAGCAGACACCTAGAGAAAAACCAGCAAAAAGATATGTATCCTAATTACAGATTATTTCAACCCAAAACAGGAAAGTTCCATGCATTTTTTTTTTAATTTAGTGTATACATTAATTAACAAACAAAAGGAAAGGACTAAGCAGCAAAATCACTTGGCTCTTTCTCATCGGTCTCCAGCTACACGGTGCCAATTGCGTGGTGTTAGCTGCAATATGCTACTGACAGATGTATTCAGGTTTGGAAGCTGTTACTTAACCTAGAGGCAGTGACAGTGTTTGGATAATTCTGATGTTATCCTGAGAGGATTAGGATACAAACAGAAATTTAAACTCTCTTCTCCAATGCGTATTTGAAGATGATGTACATTTGCAGGGGATCGGCTGTCACAAAACTAATTTGGCCTATGTTTTTATTTGAACATATGTGGTTTCTCAAAGGAAGTGGATTGTAGGCAGAGATGAAAGCAATGTAGTGCCTCTGATCTCCAGGATGTCATTTCCAAATGAGATCACCTTCAGTGCACATTTTCCTTTTCTGGCACTGATCTGGGGAAATTTAGAGAACTACAAACACACTCTCTTATTTTCAGAGTTTTAAAAAATTAGACTAGATACTCATTCATTTCTTTTTCTTCAACATTTCTTTTTCTTCTGCATGTCATAGAAACAATTTGGGGCTTTGTTGTTTTCAGGGTAATGTAATTTCCTGAGAACTGAAGTAAACGGTATTTTCTGAAGACAGACACAATAATACCACCAAAAAGCTTCTCTTTCCTCCTCAAATCCGCAACAACATAAAATGCAGCTAGAAGCCTTTTATTGTCCCCGAAGAAAAATAACAATGCAAGGAAACTACACTTTAAGTAGTAAGAGCATCACCRCTTTCAGAGGTCAAATGTAAAAGCTAGACTTGTATTTTTATACACAGTACATCATGAAATCCTTATACACTGAAAAGAGTGAATCTGGGATCAAGTTTTCCCACATCAGAAAAGTCAAAAGACCTACTGCTGCTCTTATTAGAGATATGACAAAATTGTCAGTTTCTATTTCATCTTCTATTTGTTGGTACATTTTAATAAGAAACACCACAGTAAGATCCACCTTTCAAATGACAAATTGAGATGGAAGATGTCACCTCTGTTGTTATATTGGCATTTCAGTAGATATCCTAATTGTTAAGTGCTTGATTTCTTACATCTAGCAAATGTATTGTGATAGCTTCATGTGTTGTTACTTGGGTATTGGTCAGCGGGTGGTGAGCAATTGCATTGTGCATCACTCATTTTGTATATTCTACCATCATTATTATTATTATTATTATTATTATTATTATTGTTATTTTCCCTTCCTTTTCTGTTCTATTAAACTGTCTTTATCTCAATCCGTGAATTTTACTTTTTTTTCTGATTCTCTACCCCATCCCACTGTGGGGGGGGGAGTGAGYGAGCGGCTGTGTGGTGTTTGGCTGCCTGCCAGGTTAAACCACAACGGTCCTTTTCGGCGCCCAACGTGGGGCACGAAGGGTTGACGTAACGACAGATCTGACCAAAGCATGTTAAGGCAAAATTTGCTATAAGCATTCATTRTATTGGTTTAATAGTCACTGGTCACAATGTTGATTTATTGGCTCTCAAAGTTGTGGGGCTGGCTCTCAATGTTGTGTTATGTAATACCTTACTTGCRGTATATGTTCCCTGTTGTGCTGTTTATCACTGCTCGGAACTGGGTCAAGGTTATCATTTTGCTGTACTGTGTAACACTTTTATGATACGATAAAATCACTAGACGTGAGTCTAATCTGGTATTTGTACTCAGCATTGCCATCATCTCTGTACCTTGGGAACCACCTCTCGGAAACTATTAATAATTACACTACTCTTTACCTTTTCTCCTCGGAGAATCAATTTATGGAGGGGGACACTTTTCCCCACTCCTTCATCTTCCCTTTCATATCTCCAGAGACCMCTTTTTCTTCTATYCTCTTCATGAAGCCCTCCACAACAGTTCCTGAGAATGTCGAATATCCTTGGGATGTTCAAACAACCGTGTTCATATTGCTATGTCTCCTGAATGTGGTTCAGGTCTTGTTTAGCGTTAAATAACTATTTAGGAATACCATCCAGAGATCAACCCCAGCAACGGACACTGTGGCTACTCAAACCCCCACAACAGGCACTGCGGCTACTTCAACCCCCATGACAAGCACTGTGGCTACTCAAACCCTCGCGACAGGCACTGTAGCTACTCCAGCCCCTGTGACAGGCACTGTGGCTACTCAAACCCCGGCGACAGGCACCGTGGGTACTCCAACCCCCGTGACAGGCATTGCAGCTATTCCAACCCCAGCAACAGTCACTGCAGCTGAACCAGAGAACCAACCTGTGCCAGTATCAGTCGCCCCTATACAGAAGAAGAAATACACAAGAAAATCAGCTCATTTAGTAAGGGATGAAGGTGAACCAGGGCCATCATGACAACAGGAGGAGGAAAAGACAGAAGCCATAAATGAGATGGTAACCACCBGATCCCTATCCCTGAGTGAGCTGCGAGATATGAGAAAAGATTTCAGCCGTCATCCAGGCGAGCACATTATCACCTGGCTGCTCCAATGCTGGGATAATGGGGCCAGTAGCCTGGAATTAGABGRTAGGGAAGCCAAGCAGCTGGGATCCCTTTCTAGGGAAGGGGGCATTGACAAAGCGATTGGAAAAGGGGCACAAGCCCTCAGTCTCTGGAGAGGACTCCTGTCAGGTGTGAAGGAAAGGTGTCCCTTCAAGGAAGATGTTACATGTGACCCAGGCAAGTGGACCACCATGGAGAGAGGTATCCAGTACCTGAGAGAATTAGCCATGCTGGAGGTGATTTATGATGAACTGAACAATGAGCAATTACCCAAAGATCCAGATGAAGTCAAAGGCACACGACCCATGTGGTGGAAGTTTGTACGGAGCACACCAGCATCGTATGCAAACTCATTGGCAATAATGACCTGGAAAGATGGAGAGGAACAAACGGTGGATGAACTGGCTGGCCAACTCCGGCAATACGAAGAAAGTCTCTCCTCCTCCCTACGGGCCTGCRTCTCTGCTGTGGAGAAACTGTCCCRGGAGGTCCAGCAACTCAAAGAAGATATGTCCTACTCCCCACCTGTACKGACCAGTATCTCAACTATTAGGAGTAAACGTCCCTCTGCTCAAGTGAGAAGATATCGTGGATACACACCATGGGGCACCCTGTGTTTTGACCTGCGTGACCATGGAGAGGACATGAGGAAGTGGGGTGGAAAATCTACCTCAACCCTAGAGGCACGGGTACGTGAGTTGCAAGGAAAAACAATCACAAAAGGGGGTTCTTCCAGGAAAACTGCTGCTCCAGT
>JAYKAV010000112.1:1607284-1799641 GCA_035582835.1 Phoebastria nigripes | reverse complement strand
TAAGCCCTCTCTATCAAGTGACCCGGAAGAAGAACAATTTCAAATGGGGCCCTGAGCAACAATAAGCCTTTGAACAAATTAAACAGGAGATAGTTCATGCAGTAGCCCTTGGGCCAGTCCGGGCAGGACAAGATGTAAAGAATGCGCTCTACACCGCAGCCGGGGAGAATAGCCCTAYCTGGAGCCTCTGGCAGAAAGCAACAGGGGACACTCGAGGTCGACCCTTAGGGTTTTGGAGTTGGGGATACAGAGGATCCGAGGCCCACTATACTCCAACTGAGAAAGAGATAYTGGCAGCATATGAAGGGGTTCAAGCTGCTTCAGAAGTGGTTGGTACAGAAGCACAGCTCCTCCTGGCACCCCGACTGCCGGTGCTGGGTTGGATGTTCAAAGGGAGGGTCCCCCCTACACATCATGCAACCGATGCTACGTGGAGTAAGTGGGTCGTGCTGATCACACAACGGGCCCATAATAGGAAACTCCAGTCGCCCAGGAATCTTGGAAGTGATCACGAACTGGCCAGAAGGCAAAGATTTTGGAATATCTCCCAAGGAGGAGGTGACACGTGCTGAAGAGGCCCCACTGTATAATTAACTACCAGAAAATGAGAAGCAATATGCCCTGTTCACTGATGGGTCCTGTCGTCTTGTGGGAAAGTATCGGCRGTGGAAGGCTGCTGTATGGAGTCCTATACAGCAAGTCGCAGAAACTGCTGAAGGAGAAGGTGAATCGAGTYAGTTTGCAGAGGTGAAAGCCATCCAGCTGGCTTTGGATATTGCYGAAYGAGAAAARTGGCCAGTACTTTATCTCTATACTGACTCATGGATGGTGGCAAATGCCCTGTGGGGGTGGTTGCAGCAATGGAAGCAGAACAACGGGCAGCACAGAGGTGAACCTATCTGGGCTGCCGCATTGTGGCAAGRTATCGCTGCCCGGGTAGAGAACCTGGTTGTAAGAGCACGTCACGTAGATGCTYACATACCCAAGAGTYRGGCCACTGAAGAACATCAAAACAACCAACAGGTGGACCAGGCTGCTAAGATTGAAGTAGCTCAGGTGGATCTGGACTGGCAACATAAGGGTGAATTATTTATAGCCCTGTGGGCCCACGACACCTCAGGCCATCAGGGAAGAGATGCAACATATAGATGGGCTCATGATTGAGGGGTGGACTTGACCATGGACACTATTGCACAGGTTATCCATGAATGTGAAACATGCGCTGCCATCAAGCAAGCCAAGCGAGTAAAGCCTCTTTGGTATGGAGGACAATGGTTGAAATATAAATAYGGGGRGGCCTGGCAGATTGATTATATCACACTCCCACAAACCCGCCAAGGCAAGTGCTATGTGCTCACCATGGTGAAAGCAACCACCAGATGRYTGGAAACATATCTTGTGCCCCCTGCCACCGCCCRGAACACTATCCTGAGCCTTGAAAAACAAGTGCTATGGCGACATGGCACCCCAGAAAGAATTGAGTCAGACAAYGGGACTCATTTCCGAAACACCCTCATAGACACCTGGGCGAAAGAGCATGGCATTGAGTGGGTATATCACATCCCCCATCATGCACCAGCCTCTGGGAAAATCRAACAATACAATGGACTGCTGAAAACTACACTGAGAGCAATGGGTGGTGGGACATTCAAGCATTGGGATACACATTTAGCAAAAGCCACCTGGTTAGTCAACACCAGGGGATCTTTCAACCAAGCTAGCCCTGCCCAATCAAATAATTTATGTACTGTAGATGGGGATAAAGTCCCTGTAGTGCACATAAAGAATATGCTGGGGAAGGCAGTCTGGGTTACTCCTGCCTCAGGCAAGGGAAAACGCATTTGCGGGATTGCTTTTGCTCAAGGACCTGGGTGCACTTGGTGGGTAATGCGAAAGGATGTGGAAGTCTGATGTGTACCTCAAGGGGATTTGGTTTGGGGTGAAAATAACCCATGAACTGAATTGTATGATGTTAATTGCTATATAATATTGTATATCATCACTTCTATGGTTGCTATACGTCATATAAGCAGTATTGCAGTAAAAATCACGCAGATTAATGAAGAATGAACTTTGATGAAACCTAGCAAAGTACAACGATGATAGAACCGGACAAGCACAGCAATAATGGAACCAGAACTGGCTTCAGGATGCAACAATCCAACACCACACACGATCTCTCCTGCCCTGAAAGACTGTTATGACAGATGGAGCCCAAAGCCATGGACTAAATGAACTCAATGGACATTTTAGAGGGATGGCCCACAGACTAAGGGAATGATATCTGTGTGTATATATCAAAAGAAAAGTGGTGGTGATTAATTRGAMTGTATTGGAAAATATGARAYCTAGGCRTGACGTAGATGGTRTAGAATAARGGGTGGATACTGTCCTGGTTTCGGCTGGGATAGAGTTAATTTTCTTCCTAGTGCTGTGTTTTGGATTTAGTATGAGAAGAATGTTGATAACACACTGATGTTTTTAGTTGTTGCTAAAAGTAGTCTACTAGTCAAGGACTTTTCAGCTTCCCATGCTCTGCCAGGTGCGGAAGAAGCTGGGAGGGAGCATAGCCAGGACAGCTAGCCCAACTGGCCAACAGGGTATTCCACACCATATGACGTCATGCTCAGTATATAAATAGGAGGCGTGGTCCAGGAAGTAGCGATCGCTGCTTGGGTATCGCTCAGCAGGTGGTGAGCAATTGCATTGTGCATCACTCATTTTGTATATTCTACCATTTCCGCCCCCCCCCCCGCTTCCTTTTCTGTTCAGTTAAACTGTCTTTGTCTCAATCCACAAATTTTACTTTTTTTTTCCCGATTCTCTCCCCCATCCCACTGKGGGGGGGGGGGAGTGAGCGAGCGGCTGTGTGGTGTTTGGCTGCCTGMCGGGTTAAACCACAACAGCCCCTCACTACAAGAAAAACATTGAGGTGCTGGAGCGCAACCAAAGAAGGGCAATGAAGCTGGTGAAGGGTCTAGAGAACAAGTCCTGTGAGGAGTGGCTGAGGGAACTGGGGTTGTTTAGCCTGGAGAAAAGGAGGCTCAGGGGAGACCTTATCACTCTCTTCAAGTACCTGAAAGGAGGTTGTAGGAAGGTGGGTGTCAGTCCCTTCTCCCAGGTAACAAGTGATAGGACGAGAGGAAATGGCCTCACGTTGCACCAGGGGAGGTTTAGATTGGATATTAGGAAAAATTTCTTCACTAAAAGGGTTATCAAGCATTGGACGAGGCTGCCCAGGGAAGTGGTTGAGTCACCATCCCTGGAGGTATTTAAAAGATATGTAGACATGGTGCTTAGGGACATGGTTTAGTGGTGGACTTGGTAGTGTTAGGTTAACAGTTGGACTTGATGATCTTAGAGGTCTTTTCCAACCTAAATGATGCTATGATTCTGTGATTCCCTCCTTGTGTATGTCTGCTGCCAGGTGACCGGGTGGCATCACAAAGGTCCCCTGCTCACCCGCTGGGGCTCAGGAGTGCAAAACTCCCTTTGTAGCCAGAACGATTTCTCAAGTCTTTTTCAGCTTAAGCCCTGCAAGTCTTCTCTGCCTTTTGTTAGCTCATATCACTGCAGCAATGAAGTCTAAAGAGTACTCCTCTACTACCGTACAGTGCCTGCCAACAAGTGGCCAAAGGAAAGATTTTCCTAGGTCAGCCCCAGCACCATCTGCTGGTTGCACTCTAGGTGCCCAGGGAGGCTTTGTTTGCCAGAAAGAAAAGGGAATAGAAGAAAGGGAGAGACAGCAACTTCTTCTCCTGGTGGTAGGTGAGGGAGATCTGTGTTACAGCAAAAGTTTCTCCCATTACTAAATTTTCTCTGGAGAAACTCAGGAAAGACTCCATATTCTCTATTCAAGAGCTAGCAAAAGAAAAAGAAAACTTGCACAGGACTTCCCGTTCATCTGTATAAAAATGTATTAAGCATGGTAGTATACACCCTATTTCACAGATGCAGAAAGTGAGACAGTGATTAGGTAGTTCCCCTGTAGCTGCAAATTGCTATGAGCTAAACAGACAAAAGGAAGAGGAATAAAAGGAAAATCTACACATAGCATTAATCACAGATAATTTCCCAAAGGCCTTAGACTCATTACAGTGCAAAATATTTTTTTTTATTATTTTTATTCATGCCAAATGCAGACCCTACCAGATTACATGTATKATTTCACTGTTACACATTCTTAACCACTGTTCGTCCTTCCATGTTTAGGATGGAAATGAAGATGATTAATAATAATGGGGTTTCACAACAATGCCTTTAAAATATTTTAATTAACATGGGATCATTTTGTTATGAGATACCATACAACATGATGTAATATGGTAGGCAACAGGCCAAGGTATGGAAAAGACTGATGGGAAAGCAACAGTCCCAATATGTAATTACATTAATCTTCTTAATAAAGACAATAAAATGACATTTCTGTACAGTTGAGAGAAACTTCAAATGTCTGTGTGCAACTTAAAGAAGCTTGAATCAGGAGAAGCACGCAAAAGGCAAGTCCATCACACATTTCTTCCTGTTGTAAACATTCAGTCCAAACTTTATATAAATCCAAGTGAAGTTCTGACTTAGATTCTGTCTGTTTTTCCTTTTTGTTGAGTCACTGAGCCAGCAAGCCACCAAAACTCATCGCATTTGCAGAATGCCCATCCTTGAAATGTGGGATAGCAGGAGTCCTGTTTGTCCATGGAGCTGAACATAAGCTGGAAAAATACCGGTTTCAAAATTTTAGGCTCACAGCGATAACACGCTGGTGGCTTGAGGGAGCATCAGAACATGTGTATTTCAGATCTTAATGTACACCTTATCATTTGAATAATTCTTCAACAGATTCAGTGATTTTGTAACACTTTCAAAATTTTCACTGAGTTTGGCTCTGCTTTTAACCACCTGCTAGTGTGACAGAATCTGTTGTTTCATCTGCAATAGTGCTTTCCATCTCCCAGAAGTCTGAGAAATGCCACTTGTCATTTCAAAAGCTGTGATTTCCAGCATGAGTTTGTCTCCACTCTTTTTCAGCAACTTTGAAATACCAGGATCATAATCTGCTCAGAAATAAAAGCAGCTGAATAAATTTGCAACTAATCTTTCTAGTTATTTTGGGTTTATTTCTTGTAATGGTCTTGTATTGAAACCCTGCTCAGCAAGATATCATCAGTTACCTAGCATTTACAATAGAATCAGGCTTCTTTCTTCAGGAGGTTATTGGAAATCTAGGATGTTATTTGTATTCTTTTCATGAAAATCAACTTCTTCAGATTTTGAGAGTGTTAGTTCCTGTCTCAAGCATTTTTTGTTAGGGAATCCAGACTGTATGAAAACTTCCATATATCCCCAGTCAGATGTAGCTTGTCCCTAAATGCTATGCAACATTAAAACAGCTGATATCAGCTGATGTCACTGATATCAGCATGATGGAGCCACCAAAATTGCTGAACCTGGATAAGCACATCCACTTTCCAAAGTGATTTACATGGAAAGGCATGACACACTTGGTGAAAGTCAGTGAGAGCCAGAGAAGTTAACTTACTTGCTGGAAACAAAGCTTTTTCAAGAATTGTTTTTCTTTCTTGTTCTTTGCCTTCTTTTCAGTCAGGCATGATTTAAACTATTTTGTTTTAACACCTTGGAATTCTTCATCTTCTTTGCACCCCACTCAATCACTACTCTGCCAGCAGAACTTGTGCAGGCTTGAAAGACAGAAACACAGCCAACACTGTCTGAAAAATGGAAATTTTTACCTGGCCTCTGGGTTTTGCAGCATCCTTTTTTTTTTTTTTTTTTTCTTTTCTTTGAAGAACATAAAATTAGGGAATAGACTAGACTGCATTACTGGGAGGAGATGGAGCAACATAAGCATAATGCAGTGATAATTTGGGATAACTGCTGTTTTCATGATTCTGCTAAGTAAAAATCCTCTGTCAAAAGATGCTCTAACAAAGAAATGATTGAAGTTTGACTAACAGGCACGACAGACAAGTCAGAGACATCCCAGGCTTCAGGTCTTCAACAGTGTCTGGCTTCTCTTTTTTAGGTGAAAGAACAGCCTGGAGTCAGACGGGGATGGGAGGGAGGAAAAGGGGATAAAAGTCAGTGGGGAGACTTGGGGACAGTCTCAGAGAAATGGCAAGGCAATCTCAGATGTTCTCTGATATGAGAGCACTGCCTCACAGAGTAATGAAAACAAGTAGCAAAATTTATGAGAGAACGAAAGAAAGAGTTTGCTATGGGCAGGGAGAGGGGAACAGGCAGAGACAGAGAAAGAAAATCCAAAACACGGACAAATGGGCTTCCTGGAGAAGGGGAAGGAAGGAAGCAGGTTCCCCGACAGACCAGTCAGCAGCAGCTGGGTGGGCATCTGTTCCTCCACGCGCCCCATAGGATGTAGTTTCTTCCACCAGAGTTAGAAAGTTTAAAAAGCTATTCCTTTTCACATCTGTCCTCCTGTTTCCCTAAAGTAGTAAAAAAAAGGAGGGAGGCTATGTTTCTTCTGCTACAGAGAGACTTTCCCTTACAGCTGTTTCTTCTTTGTAACAGAGGTGATCATACTATATTTCCTGCAAAACACTGCTCATGTCCATGCTAAAGGTAATCTTTATTGTGCTTACATGACTTCTGTTTTTAACTGCCTCATGTTCCTTGCTTTCCTAAATTGTTTCAGTTTCCTCTAAGATTTTTGATAAGGCCCAAATATTGATTTCCCCCGTGTGAGTAAAAGATTTTTCCAGTTAATGGGAGTGGAGTAAGGGGATCTGATTCCTAGCTATGCCTTTGGATAGCATTACTGTTTCAGGTAACTGAATAGCTAATCTTTCAGCACTGAGCTGTAATGACCTAAAGTGTAGAATGTTAAAAAAAAAAAAAAAAGGCGGGGGCAGGGAAGGGAAAAAGAAGAAATCCACTGCTTTTTGAAAGATCTTACACACCATGGAAAGGAAAAGGTGAAAAGCCAGTTTTCTGCTTTCCAGTCCGCCTTTAAAATATTTCAGCTACAGATTGTGCTTGATCTCCAGCTGCTCTCTTGACATGTCATGGAACAGTTACTTGTAATTCAACTGTCCTTAGAGGCAATCATGATTTTTTCCTGAATATCGTAGGCCTCCCTTGTGCACTAAATGCCTCTATAGCATTCCCCACTCTATGACAGGTCTGCAATTATCATTCTTGCAAACTATTATTTAAAAAGCTCCAGCTTGCTCCTGAAGCTGTTAAAGGGTATGAATTATAGGACCTGCAGCAAAAGTGCACCAGAGAACATTTCTGTCAGTGTGTGGATGATTGTGAATCATGTTTCAGCTCGATGGAAATGCTCATACATTGCACTGCAGTCAAATGATGTGCTTGCCTCTTGATTTACAATTTACTATTTAAGATTTTTCTTTTCCAATCAATTTTGCCTTTTAAAATTATGACCTGGCAGTACAAGAATTCAGGACAACAGAATAGGGAGAAATACATCTGACTTTCTTTTTCTCTTGTGAGGGATACAGGAAGACACGAAGGAGAATGGCTCCAACCCGTGAAAACTTAGTTCAAGAGAGGTGTTGCAAAAGAAGAAGAGATTGTTCTTTGAGATGAAAAAGCGAAAAGTAATTTTCAGGTGTGGAATAAATCTATAAGATCCACTCTAGGACACAACTCTGCTGCTAACATAAAGAATTCTCTCAGGACAGCTCTTGTTCTGCAGAAAAGAAAAACAGATGAGACAAAGATACAAAAGCAATTACTTGGCATGAAGAAATACAGAAAACAAGGAGAATACTGAAGAATGGTAATGGCAACAATGGCTTGGTGCAAAAAAAAGTGAGAGCAAAGTCTGGAAGACTTGAAGAAGAGATAGAAGTCATCAGAAAGCAAGCAGCATTTGAAGATACCATTCAGATTCAAAAGTCTGGGTTCCCCATCACCTCTGTTCTTTTTGTTCCCTCTACTAGACTTATGAACCACATTGTCGACTCAAAGGCCAAAGAATCTCTCCTTAGGAAATACACATGCTCCCAGTTGCCAACAAGTAGCTGCACCCACAAGAAGCTCAAGGACTTAAGATGCCCAAAGCCCTTGCTTGATCCTTTAGCACACATCTGGGATTACTTTAGAAAGGGAGTGGAAAGCTTTATAAGTGGGTTTGCAGATGACCCCATAAACTTTCCTGCTCTTATCCAAAAATTATTCTCTAAAACTTAGCTGAAAATAAGATTGGAACAGTGTATGACTAAAACATGCAGCAGGAAAATGACTTTTCCTCTTGTAATGCCCAGTTACACAAAGCATATGAATAACTAAAGAGCACTCAGGCAGATACATGGCTGTAAAGTAGGAGCTGAAAAGATCTATTGACCCCATTTGACATGCTTTGCAAAGCACAACTCCAGCTGAGCAGAGTGGTGCCATTCAGAGGCGGCTGATAAGAGGTAGCAGTGTGTCCTGAGGGGACCACACTTTGTGAACATAGACAGTGATTATGCTGAAATAATTAACACCTCTAATCAAGCAGAGAAGATGCACAGTTCAAAACACTGATTTTGTTCCTTTTATTTAAGAGAAAGAAGCTATTCTTTTATCCTAAACACTGTGTCAGCCCTATGTTCACACTGCTACAAGTCGCAACGCTCTTATTTTTTTACAATCCACTCTGAACGCACCAAACTGTGCACAGCATGAACTGATAAAGGTTGACTTGAACATTTTTTTCTGAATGTAAATTGCTGTAGGCTTTAAAGGATTCCAGATCTCCCTGGGGTAGGTACAAACTATTTTTAAAATGGATTTGATACGACGTCTGTTTTAAAAGTCAATTTGAAACAGAGTATGTCTGTGTGCTAATGGGGTTTTGAAACATACGCTGTGGGCCTTTTTTTTTTAAAGAATGCAAGAATGTAAGCACACAAATAATAAAAATAATAGCAATACTAATTTACTGTGTATTCCAGTCGCTCTCCATACACATCCAAGTGCATTGACATCACGACAGAGACATACCAGAGAGCTGTCTCTAGGTCACGCAAACTGCAGCTGAATTCCACGCTGACAGCAGCCAGTGCATATCATTGGAAAACATGGCGGCAGAGAGGGTTCCTTTATGGAAAAGGTTATAAAAACTATTCTATATGCAGACATACACATATATACATATATATGTACATACTTTTATATATATATGCGCATGCACATATATATACATACATATATGTATGTGCACACACTTTTTGGACAAGATTTCCACAGAAGATTTCAACTTCCCAGCAAAGTGGCAAAATACCAGCTGTTGCCCAGCCACTGATATATTCCCATCTTGAAATGTCCCTTCTCTCATCTGAGCTCCCAGAGGGCATTAAGCATCCCCTGAGGCACACACACGCCTCTAACAGTAAGGTAAGGCAATGCATTAGGGAAGTTTGTCATCTCCAAGGGGGGCAGCAACTGTCTGAGGGAAACCACTACATACAGAGGACAGGAGTGCAAGACCCCCAGACTGGCAGTCCTATGAGATTCTGTATCAATGTCTATTTGCAAGAGAAATCTTTGGAAAAACACAAAAATGAAAAGAGAACAGATCTGTGCATTTTAAAATCTGGTGGAAAAACTTCCAATATCTGTAATGGAACCAAGGATTTACCATCTTTTAAAAAGAAACATGTCTAAAGTATTCCCCACTGACTGTCTCAGCACAGCGGTGGATGAAAGACCAAGCAGCAATCTCCCACCTGCATGACCCCTCTGCCCTTGTACAGGAACTGGGACGTGTGGAAATTGTAATTTTGGTTGGTGACTGCTTCTGGCTCCAATACCATCCATGCATCCTTTCTCTGCCAGCATCTGCAGTTGCAGTCTGCCAAACAATTCTGTCAAAAAAAAGAACAGCATTACCTTCTCTCGAAGAAAAAAAAAACCAAAGTAAAGAAGAAAAAAGAGCGAGGAAAAGGGCACTTTGGAATATCTTAGAGAATTAAATTGTCACATTTACTCTGAATCATTTATCCCATAGAAAATATTTATCTGTACTCATCAGTTTGTTCTTTATCCTTTATGCCACTTCCACAAAACTATGTTACAAAACAGTGGGCTTAAAATGACTGTTTCAGTCATGTTTTATGAAACTGCATGAAGCAGTCAGTCCACCTGGGTAAATACCCGTGACAAAAAAAAAAAAAAAAGACACCATGCCACTTTCTTGGAAGAGAAAGCAAAACAAAGCTATGATTTTTCTTTTTTTTCCTACTTAAATGCTTTATATATCTGTGGTAACAGTAGGATCAACGTGTTGAAAATGTTATCTCTGTCCTTAGTGCTGTGTTCTTGGTAGGTCTGTAGGTCCCACAACTCCGTAGGCACTTCCCAGCTTGGCTAGAAAATTCCCAGAGAGCTTATTTTGACTTGCTTTTAATTTCTTAGAATTGCCCATTGTGCAGAGATGGACATCTATCCCCTAGTCTAAACCTTCATTACAGTGTAGGCTGAGATGAATAGGGACCTGAATGCCATCTAGGTTTGTCACCAAACATCAGAAGTGATCAGAGCTATAGCTCTTGTAGTAGCAATGGTGGCATTTAAATGGTAATAGGAGCATTTAAGTAAGCAGCCAAAGTCTTCCTTTGTTCCCTGACAGAGAATTTAAACCAAAACTGTGGTGCTAACACTTCAGTGTCGCAGTGCCTAAACAAGTCTGGGCTCCACCACAGAGCATCAGCGGCGTGACAGTAAAAATTCTTCCACTTCTGAAGTGTAAGGGGCTCAAGACTGGCAGCACCCCAAAATGCAGACTGGTACCACAAGTTACCTCTTACTGTCAATACAGGAGAATTATTAAAGAACCTGATCTCAAAAGAACAGACAGGTGGTTGTGAAACCATATGGTAGAACAGAAAAATATCCCTGTAGGCAAAGCTGTCAAGGCTACAAAAATCTGAAAGTAAAATTGGTATAAATAATTATCTGGAACCAATGAGGCAAGAAAGAAACACAAATACTGTCAAGAGAGAATAAGGTACAAATTTCAAACCCAAGCTGCATCAAGTGAGACACATGAAAGCCAACCATTGCTATAAAGTACAAGATATGAGGAACAGTGCTGAGAAGATTCTGTTCCAGTAGAAAAAACTCTTAAAAACACTTAATCAAACCCAGAATATTCATAGATTGCTAGTTAATCTAACTTTACTTCTTAAGTGTTCTTGTTTTCCATTTTGAACACAACTGAAGAAGATGAATATGTAGATTAATCTAATCCTGGAATTAATTTTCATCATAACTGCTGAATATTTGTACACAAATACCATATTGCTGAAACGCACCCTACACTTCTAATTTAATACCGTGAATCCATGAATGCCTCTTTGGACTGAATTAGTGGAAACTTTTAAAAGGTTTATACTCTGACGTCAAGAGCTACGCATAAATGTTTCCAAAGGGAATGCAAGAACCACCAAAGCGAGGTTATCTGTGCTTCACATTCTTATTTTTCCTGGCTTACAAAACCCTTGCCACAGCACAAGCCTTTAGGACTGTGGTTAACCTTTACCTAACAGGGTCCAACCTTTCCTACCTTTGTCCTTCGGGAGGCTGAAGAAACATCCTGTCCCTTCCTCACAGACATGCTAGTCACTCAGGACAAATTCCCACACTCACCTTTTTTCTCCCCTCTCCTTCCTTCCTTCTCCTCCACCTGAGATGAAGCCTTTTTGCCTAACCCCTGAATCCTTGCACAGGTCCCAGCTGGTTAGTTCTGATGAGCCTCTTGGCCATCATGGGGCTCCTTCCCACCCCACTCCCAGGCTGCCTTTCCCGGGGTCTGAACCACAGACCGAGTGCAGTGACCACTGCCTCCCCACGGCTGCTGACACACCCAGCGACCACCTCTTCCCTGTTCCCTCTCAACATTTGCTGTTCCTGGCTGGAAAGATTATAAGGCCCGTGATCAGCTGGATGTCAAACAGTAATAAACTCTCGGATTCATTACTATGCTCAAAATTGCCCACACCGGCAACTATGGAAAGGAGATACTCGTGGAGCTGGGGGCCAGGGCCTTTAGCATCCGTTCACATGAAATTCAGGAGTTACAGCAAATGGAACAGAAAAAAATCTCTTCTTCATGCTGAGACCTCCCAGGCAAGGAAGGCAAACAATGAGTATTTTCTCCTCCCTGTACCTTTGCAAGATGTTGTTGAAAGCATTTGGCTTCTGAGAAGAGCCAAGCTTAGAAGAGCAAGAAGATGCTGCAGGTCACAGAGTTACTTCTCATATCCCTGAGGACAGCAGCTCTGCCAAGGGAGAGCAAATCTCATCTCTCTCAGCTGGCAGGGCCAGTGCAACTTCGACACTGTACCTCCATGGTGCTTGTTTTGGCCTCAGCTTGGAGGCAGAGAAGCCATTTAGATCCGTCTTACAATACACTACATTGCATTGCAACTAAATATGCATCCATACACAATTCATTAGATCGCTGTGATGGGAATGTTTAGGAGACTGACAAACCTGGCCAGAGTTAAACTTTAAAACAAACCACTGCCAAGTTTATTCATTAATGACTCCTGCTTATGCTATTTCGCATACAATTTCATTACAAGGATTTGCTTACATGTTTCCCTGTGCCTCCTATCTGTAACTACGAAAGTTTTTCTTTGTCCCTTAGTGGTCAAGTTGCTCACACACCTTTGTAAAATGCTTAAACGTTGTGTCTTGCCATCACATTGTCACAAAATGCTGTTGTAGATCACACTGTTTTAGAGCACTTATATTTGGGTTCAAAGCAAGCTAATATTAATTATATCCTAATTAGTGCATTTATAATTTATAGACGTCACAGACCTCTGCTGGGACTGCAGTTACATTGTTTGCATATTCTCAAGATTGTTTTTTGCTGGCACTTCTTTGATTTTGTACTATTGTGAGACACAAATATTTTCTTATTTTAAGTGCTATTGGGATCATTTCCAGCTTATTGGGTACTGCTGTATGTGTTGTTTACACCATATATGTCCTGCCACAAATAGATTTTCTATTTTTTAAGCCTCTCTTTGGAGGAAGGTGGCAGTCATATGAAAATAACAGTGTGAGAAATCCACTTTTATAGACAATGAGAGGATTGTGATTAATGGTGTTACAAACATACCTGCCACAACTCAACAGTCAAAATGTGGCACGCTGGTTTGTGAGATGTAGCATCCTCATTTTTCTATCTGGGATTTCTTGGATAGAAATGTGTGCCGTGTCTGTAACATGCATACAACGTAGAGTTGAACAGACCATACCAGACAAGTGGCCAAAATCTTCTTTTGCTTCAAAGTTAGGAGAGAAATAGAAAAAATGGCAGGGTGATAGATGACTTGTAAAAGTAGTAACACCTTTTCCCTTCCCTCCCCCAAAAGGAAACAGTGGCATCAAATATGCATATGTTTTTACAAAATTAACCTTGAGTAGATACCTGAAACATTAAAAAAAAATAAGTCAAGGAATAAGCAAATAACAAAATGGGCCAATTTCCACTCTCAAGAAGCCTGTAAATATATGGGAGAAGAGAAGAAGGGGAATAACTGCCAGAAAGAATAGAAAGACAGAAGTGAAGCAACAGATGGAAAAAGAATGGCAAGGAGCTAGATGAAGTTCAGCAAAAATAGAAGTCTAGGAGATAAAACAAGAGGGAAAAAAATGGAAGGCAGAAATGGGAAATGTTCACATCTTAAAAGGGAAATGTACACATCTTAGAAGGCAAAATTAAAAAAAATTAAAAAGGAGGAAAAGTAGGAGAATTCTAGTGAGACTGAATGATCGTGTATCTGAGGCAAAACAGCCTCAGGGAAAGAATAAGGACACAAAAGTCATATTGCTTTAATCATGCTATGTAGTTACACTAGTAAAACCTCCTGAGCATAGACTCAGCAGCATAGATCTAAATGTGTYTGTATCAGTAGAGCATATTCGTAAAAGAAATGGAAAATCTGCAGGGCAGGAATACAGCTAATAGCAGCAAAGGCAAAGCAACGGTCAGGCTGGAAAAAGGTAAGGAGTTGCACATTCTACTTAGCGGTAACAACAGAGCAGCATTTTCATGGTGCCTCTTAAGTTTTATTGCAGAAAGGTTTCACTTCTGCAATTAAACAATAAATTCAGCCTTCACATGAAGGGTTCCAAACTTCACATGGTTCCCTCTCATGCCAAGATACTTCAGATGCAGATTTAGACTGCACACTTTCTGGTATATTTACTTTGCAGAGAATATTCTCATCAGATTAGGCAATTGCATTTGCCACTCACACACATGGTTGAGGTTCTGGGGGAAGACTTAAAGTTTTGGGCTTCTAACTTCAGTCCTCTTTACTGCACGTAAACTGAACGCTGAAGGTAGATGGCAGGAATACTCGTACACCACACAGGAATCCACTGCAGTCAATACTGGACTCTGGGGAGGTAACCCAACATCTATATATTTTGAACACATTTTCAAACACAGTTATGAGTCACATCAAAGAGAACAAGATTGCTGTACAAACTAATCCTCTTTTCTCTTGAGTTTCAAAGCAATTTTACACTGCATTTGAGGCACGTGGATTTCAGCTGACTGAACCAGTGCCTGGGCGCCAAGGGCATCTTGGTAGATCTGATAAGCCAGATAATTCATGCACAGTTGAACAGCAGTTACTGCTACGCTCATCCCTTTCTAGCATTAATATTTTTGCAGCTGGTTTGCTTTCTTAGATAGAGGATAATAAAGATTCACATGATACAGACCAGGGTCTCTATTATTAGTATGCATAAGCAACCTTCATTAATGTCTACTGACAGCATGACTACTTAAGTGATTCAGTCTGGTGTCCTTCAGTTATAGCCTCTTGAGGGCTAAGGCTTTCTATATAGCAGCAGGGACCACTTCTGCACTAAACACTGATGTTCAGTTAATCCAAGTTCTAATTAATTGGTTTTCTTTTACTGTGTATTCATGTCTAAAAGGGATTTTTATATCAATTTATTGCATTTAACAAACCAGTACAAAGCAGAGTTAGGGCTGTTGTAATTATTGTATTCTTTTTCACACCGAGTGAATACAGAGCATCCATTTTAATTCTAGTATGAGCAGGCGCATCACCACAGAAGCCTGTCTTGATGCAGAGATCTGGAGCGAGATCCTGGGTAGGCCAGTCTTAAAGGCAACAGRGCTCCACTTCACTACATTACTAAATGTAGTATTAATAAACCCAGTCCAGCAGAGCCAGACACATCCCTATATTACAGAAATTTCCATAGTGAAGCATAATCAATGGAGTTGAACTCATTAATAACAGAGCTAAGTGTATATCAACACAGTAACAGGTAAGATAATACTTATTACAGAAAAGATACCATTGGAGAGGCAGATTTGTGCCTCCATCAGGCTACTAACTAGCTGTTGTCTCAGAGATATGGATAGAGGGAGGATTGTGTCTCATTCCCCTTCTCTCAAAAAGACAGGTTCTTTATAACACAGGTACAATAGATTTGCCAACCAGGGTTTCTCTGGGCAGAAAATACAGGCTGATTTTCTACATTTTGAGTCACAAAAGTGTTGCCATCAAGTGTGACAAAGGTAACCTCTAAGCAGACCTTTATGTGTCAGCTTTCTCTGACCCCTCTTGTGAGTTGCCTATAGATGTATGTGCAGACAGTCACCATATGTTAGCATGTTGGCTTGCATATCTCATCAGAAGAGCTGCTAGGTTTCCAGAAAAGAAACTAAATTTCAATTCCAGTTGAAGGATTAGGTTTCTAAATATAATTTCATTTAACACTAGCAYAAATCTACAATATTTCCAAAGCTGGAAGACTTGGGAGGGTTCTTCCTCCTTGGAAATAAACAAGAGGAATCAAAAAGCTCTTGCTACATGAGGAGAAAATGAGCATTTAGCAAAAATTTTCAACAGGACCACTTCAGGGCTTCAGACACTTAGCTGAGCCAGGTTTAACAGGTCAGGACATAAAGTTATTTTGAAAAAAAACCCTCTAGTTTGTTCAGAAGAGTTAGAATTAGAATCAATGGGGACCAAGACATCTCCTAAACAGAGTGCCACTGAGGTATGGATTGCACTAAGCTCTGTGCATGCTAAAGTACTGCCTCAAAACTATTTACCCAACTCATAGTCATTTGTGCATACTATACTTGCTAGACTTATTTCCAGACTTGAGATGGGCATAGGCTATGAGCCAACCTTGTACCACAGGAATCTCTTTTTCCTTCACAGTTCCTTGGTTTTATTTACCATTTACACTGGCCCATCCCTAGATGCATGCACAGAGAGAGAGCCAATTCTGCACAAGATTTTATGGGTGACAAGGGAATTCATTGGCTTCTCTTCTCCTTTGTACAACCATTTACTCCTGCACAAAATCAGTATTGAAACCCAACTAACAGCATTTGCAATGACATAAACAACTATAACTGCTAGGGTACCCTGCAGGCTTTTTGATCGTGGCTCAGTTACCCTTTCCCTTCCAYATCAGTTGCTGCATGAGAGAAATTGCCTTAAGAGACACTATTGCTGGCAGTTGCTTACAGCCATGAAGCCTCATCTCACCCCCCACAGCCTCTGCAACAGAGATCAGATCCTTCCCTCAGACCAAATAGTTCAAATCATTTCTTTCTAGGAAGCAGAGAGAGCTGTGCAGCCAGAATTTTATTGATGCTTCTCTTGCATCAGTCTTCTCTGGGGAGTTTTTTTGTGTTTGCTGCTTTTTGCTTTTGGTCCTGCGATGGCCCCCTTGGCTGTCCTGAGCAGATGTTTTGAGCTGTCATTGGAGGCAATGACTAACTATAAAGTTCCAGCAAATTGGAACAACTCAGTGTGAAATGAAGCTGCTATCAGGAGCCACTGGGATCTGTGACTCTCAGGATGGTTTGGGGGGGATGGTGGTATTTTCATGCTACCAGTCAGAACTGGTTCCTGAGCAGCACACCGATGGCAAAGTCCGACTTCTTGCTCCATTGCAGCCTGGGAGAATCCATTGCAGAGTCCTAAATCAGGTCTCCTGTAAGGGGGAGCCACAAAGCCCACCAAAATGCAGATGCAAACATGATTCATGTCAGAATCGATGGCTCCATCCCAAAGGGTTAGTTTGGCTCATGAGCGGGGCTGAAGAAATCCTCTCTCCTTTCATTGCCTCCCTTGAGCTTTGTCATCCTTCAGTTACCAAAGCAAATGTCACTGCTGTGCTGTTTGAAGCAGCTCTGATTAATTCATCTCCCTGGTATAATGATGATAAAGCCAATAGAAGTGAAAAGCTCACAGCCAGCTGCCAGGCACCGACTAACTAGAAATGCAGAAAAGAGAGCAGGTCTGACTCTAACTGCCCTGTTAAATGGCATGAAGATTGCAAACTGAGCACACATTTCTTGTTTGCTGCATCAAACCTCTTGCCATCCCTTTCTTCTATCATCCTCTGAATTGCAATGAGACACAGTGTCTTCACTGCCGCTTACCTCCTGCGATTACAAGACATTTTCTTTTTAAGCACATTGAAGAGCTATATGTGTATTTATGGTATGCAAGCTACTTTGCTTAGCATTATAGAGGAGAAAACTGTATGAATCCCTTTATGTTCTATCGCTGGGATGTGTTTATCATTGCACAATCAAATGTAATGCAAGTTGGCATCAACTTTACTAAGAATAATAAGCCAAAATGTAATGTGAATACATAAAAAGTGTTGTTGACAGCTTGTTTACAAAATCCAGGACTTTAATGCAGATTTTGTTTTAGCACAAAACCTATTAACATAATAAGAATACTGTCTGCTTCAGACAACCTGTTACCCTTAGCTGCACTTTTTTTGGAGAAGTCATACTTTCTCAGACACTCTGAAACTTTGTTTACACACAGTCCTCACTGCCTCTATTCCCATGGATTTCCAAAGATTTCATGAAGGCTTCTCTACCAATAGATATGGCTGTTCCTCCCACTTCCCAGGACAGATAGGTTTGTTTTATTAAATGTTTGTACTTTGGGGACACATTATTTCGTAACCCTTCAAATTCAGATTTGTATGTACAAATGGGGTAATTAGATACACATTTCAGTGTGTCAGCACATTTTCAGGGACAAACTCATTCCCTTTCTCCAGGTGTTGAGGGTCAAAGTAATACTACCAAGATAAATAATCTAAAATATTCGATCTRAGCCCCAGCTCAGGAAAGCAGTTAAGCAAGTGTTTCACCATTTAAGAAAAGCACACATGCTTTTTTAAAACAAAGTATGCACTTAAACATTTCATAAATAAAAATGTTTTCCTGAATTAAGGACTTTCTCTGAAGAACATCTGCTTAATACATCAGGTTGGGAGAAGCTGCTTCACAAGAATCTACCTGAGCTTTCTTTTTAATCTGGTATCTTTATTAATCATTATAACAGAAAACATAAACCATACATTTGAAATCCAAGGAGGACTGCTGCAGGCAACATTACACAAAGAGAATAAATGCAGCCATCTATCACAAAGGTGGTGCCCAGGGCTCCGTTTTAACTGTAAAACCCAAAGGAACAAACCTAAGCTTGGGTGTATGACTTTTATTTTGGTGTTCTCCAGCTCCTGAGTGCTTGCCTTGCAAACTCTTTTAATGTTTGTGTATGCAACAAGTACACGCATTGTATGCATATATCCATCCCATGAATAGAAAAATGCGTTGATGGGTTGATTCTTAAATTTGTTCCAGTGCGGAGATTCCAAGTTTGAGAAATCTTTCACAAAGGCAACAAAAAAATTCATGTCTAATATGACCCATAGAAAAGTAATGTAAAATTTAATTATGTTAAGGGAAACTTATAGCAAAAGTTTAAAAACACTTATAACAAATGTTAAATCTCAAATATAAATATTTACAAATTTAAATACTTAAATATCTCCTGTCTGTTTATATGCAGAATATATAACATATGTTCTCTGGATTTTATTGTTATCTAAAGTTTTTTACAGTAATTGATAAAAAAAAATTTCCAGTTTCTGTTGGTACTGTAGAATATTTATATTAATTTTGAGTCCTTATTTTGAAACAAATTTCCAAATCTAACCTGTATTGGAGAAAATCTGACCACTGACTTATTTTTCCAGTCTGACAGTGGAAATAAGATTACAGCAAGTATTTTATTGCACACAGGAACAAGAAAGAATTTGTGAAGACTGTAGAGTCAAGAAATACCAAATTAAAAGTTTTACATTCAAGTTAAAGGCAGCTCCTTTATTCATCTACTTTATCACACAGTTTTCACATTCGTGATTACATAATTTTTTCATGAAAAAACACAGCCATCTTTAGTCGACAAGTGCTATGAAGATCTGTTTGGCATGTTGCTTTACATCAATTCATGATGTAGCCACACATTATTCATTGAATGTCGTTCAAGCTTTTTTTCTCAAATCAGAATTGCAGATTTCCTCACGGACATCCTTGTAGCGTTTCAGAAACCTCACTCAATTTATTTTCACAAAAACCCTTCAGCAGGATAGATGAAGCAAGACAAAGAAAGTTTAAGAGTGAAACTGTTTGCTAGCTAACTTGGAGTTTACAATTTGCAACTGTGACTAATCAGCACGTCAGAAAAATCAGGTAGTAAATTCTCAGGTGAAAGCCTTGCTCAGCCTCCAGTGGCTCCCAGATGCAGTATATGCACTGCCGATGCTGTCTTAAAGGTTTTAATTGCCAGCCTAAGCAGCAGGTAAGATTTTTCAAAGGCTTATGACAAGGTCAGCTTGGAGGATTTTTCTTATAGGACACCTAGAACTATCTCTATGACAGTACTTCAGTCTCTGACAAATTTCAAACCCTGAAATCTGTCTCTGAAACATGAGAGCATTAAAGCTCTTCAACAGAAAAGATTGTGTGATAGTGAGTTTAATATTCATCTTCCCTTAATCTTGTTCATGACAAATAACTTGAACTGTCAAGTGGCCTTATTTACTGGCAACGCTGAGAACTGTGTCTATAATGACAGTATTTTCTATCTATCTGGAAGGTATCTTGTGAAGATTTTGCTGGCACTGACTGTGCATGTTGTGCATGCAGATGCCTTACATCGTATGTAGTAGTTTAACAGAGGTCTTTGAGCTCAAGCAAATTACATTTGGACTCTTCATTGACTTCAGCTGGTATGGTAGAAAACCTCAGTGTGTTATTCATATTCTTCTTCGGTCTCACATTAAAACTTCTTCCCATTTTCACACAGTCAAGACAAAAATATCTTCTGCACATACATTTTGGCCAGTTAAGTCACACTGCTTGGGCCCAGAGCTGGTGGATCTACAAGCAAACATTTTGCTCAGAGGTCAGAGTATATGCCCACATTAACTCCCGATATTGTTTTTCCAACCAGCTCTTAAAAATAAATATTCGGTTATGTGTTTCCTGAGACCATGGACTGATCTTTGCCTATGGAAATGCACATACCTTTAAGACAGAGAATGTATGAAATAGATTACATTACCCACAGCTTTAACCACCACTAAAAATCTGGATGAAAATAAAATAACCCACATGCTATAATCAAACTAATAGCACAAAGTTTGATATATTTWCATCTAGCAGGTAAGTTACTCCTTATTTATAAAACTAAAAAAATAAAAGAATTATACTTCACAGGTTTTCTTTTCTCAGACATTCTGGGATCTTAATAAATGAATTCACTGGCTATCATCTGTAGCCATCTGAGCTCAAAAGTGAATGCAGGAAAGACAATGAGAAAGAAAACATCCTGAAGCATTAACACTCCTGAGTCAATTTGAGGAGAATCTTAAGTTTTCAGTTTATGTTCATGAGCCCCAGCCCTGTCAGACTTTCTGTGATTTTTTACTTCAGATCAGTGTCTGTAACTCTTTTCACAACCAATGCATAAAACGCACACGAGAGGTTGTAGGTTGGGAAGTGCAATAAGTGAATATATTAAATAGAAGGATGAAGAAAAAAAAGGAGACTGCACTGCTAGCTATGTACATCACTGACATTAGGAAATTTAGGAAAAAATAACCCTTTTCCCTATTCTCTGTAACATTGTTTGTTAAGTAAGAGGGTTTTTTCCCCCCATCTTAAACTTTATTAAGGATAAGTAGGCACAGGCCATCTGGAGAAAGGGGCTGGAGACAAAACAAACGAGTTAGGGTTTTGTTTGGCCACTGGTGGACTGGAGGAACAGGATGTGAATGAACAAGGAATAAGGTTCAAAATAGCAGATGTTTATAAAGGGAAAATATCTGGTGGACAATAAATTCGAGAGGGAAGGGGGAGACATGGGAGGAAGCAAGAAAAAGAGAAAAATCCGTAACTCCCCACTGATTGTACCTCCTATTTATAGCACTCTGCAGCTCCCTTCCTCCTATTATCTTGTACAGTTAGGGCAGCTCATACATCATGGACAAACCAATGTGTGTTGATTTTCTTAAAAATAGCAGCAAGTCTTTTACTCCAGCCAGGATAATAGTAATGATGGCCAAGACCACATCTTGAGAGGGCTTTCTTCCGATTACTGATTCATTAGGCAAAGCACTAATTGAAACTATTGCTAATAAATCACTTCTGCCTATAAAAGTTGCAACAGCAGCCTGAAAAAAGAAAAAACAGCATGTGATCAACTTTAAACATAGTGAAAAACTACGTTGCTTTTTATTATTTTGCTTTTTATTATTTCGAGTAGCACTAGGATATTGCTAATCCTATAACATTCTCCCTAATAAGAAATGTGTGAGAAAAGGTTTCTTCTCTCATCCTCTCCCTCTACAGCATCTATGGAGGAAGATTTTAATCCTTCTCTCAATAAATCTCCAGCACTTGTTGATTTCCTGTTGTCCTTATTAAATCACTCAGATTTTCATATGCTGACTTCATCTGAGATGGTTAGCACTTGTTCTGAATTGCTAGGATTTCCTATTGTAAATTCACTTCAGAAATATTAATTTAATGCTTCAGCTATTTCATTATTTTTTCTGGCTTGGTTCCCAATAATTTTCTTAACATCCCATTACAACAAACACAGAGGCTCATGCTTAGCATATTTATTTTCTGTCTATTTCAGGTTGCACTGATTTTCTGCCATTTGGAACCTATGAATTCTTTGTCGGCCATTAATGTAGGGACTAACCATCTGATAGCTGTTATGCTGACGTTTCCATGGTTTTTATTAGTATCTTTAAAATAATAGATGGTGTTTGCATATAACTCTAATTCCCTGCTATTTGATCAACAGTATTTATTTCTTTTACAAAGCCCAAAGCATCCGTATAGAAAATGTACCTTTTTAAAGCACTTCAGAAAGTTGGGTAAAATCAGGAAACAAATACATAAACAAATCCATTGACTGTAAAAAGTTACACAGAAAGCTAGTAACACAGCAGGAAATAGAAGCCTTTTCTTTCTGAACCTATTCCCACATGTTAAATATAAAATCATTCTGACTGGAGAAAGTCTGCAGTGCAAGTTGTCTGTTGCAAATACTTGGCAAATAACATTTGACTTCTTAGATGATAACTTTCTCTTTCTGGTCTTTTCTAACTGTACCTTTACAATTTGGTTTCTTAGAAACAGTATACTTCATCTTGATTTTTGTTAAGAAAACCAGAATTATTTTCTAGGACTAGACTTGGTGTTAACCAAGACATGGTACAAGAAGCTTTAGAATGGTCTAAAATAAGATTTAAGAGTAGCTGTGGAAGAATCCATTCAATTAGGCAAGTTTCCTTTTATAGATGGAGTTGGCTTATTCCCCAAAGAATAAATCATTATATCCTTTTCAAGACAGTTGAGTGTTTCTAAATCCTACAGTTCAATTCAAATGTTCTCATAGAAATGAGAAATATCTTTTCCATCATACCTCAGTAATATCTGCTAGCAAGGTGTTCACAAAGCTCACTGTGCAGTACAGGAAAATATTTCCGGTTTTTAAACTCATTTTGATTTGATCTGTAATTAAGACAGAGTAAATATATCCAGCTGAACAGCTCTTAAAGAAATTAAACTACCACAGGATGAGGGGTATGGCCCTTCCATGAAGCTCTAGAGGGAGTCAGGCTGGCTCTGTGATGGTCAACATATTTTCAAATGGTCTAGATTTTGAAGTAAAATGTTAAATGTGAAAGTCTATGGGTTATTCAGGGTAGCAAAGATAACTGTTAATAGTAAAGAATCACAGAAAACCCTTACAAGAGCGAGTGACTGGGAGAAACTGGCCTGGGACATTCACTGTGGACAGTTGTAAAGTAATGTAGATAGAGGAGCAAAAATAACCTTAACTTTACATACTAAAAAATGTGAGCTAATAATTATCACTCAGGAAATGCAGCTTGTTATTATAAGATGTTCTTCTATAAAAATATATTCCTCAGCTTATTTGTCAATAAAAGTTCAAGAACGGAATTAGTTCTTAACAATTAGGAATAAAATGGAAAATCAGAAGAAATCAGCAGGCTGCTGTGTAAAGCCATGGTGTATTTGTGTCTTGGCTAGTGTTTATACTTCTCGTCCTTTCGACTCAAAAATGCTATGGTGAAACTTCAGAAGGTGAAAAAAGAGATGAGCAAAGATATGAGAGTATTTCCATATAACAAATGAGCAAATAGACTGTGATGTCCAGACTGGAAACAGGTTTATAAAATCATGATTTAGAAAAAGAACGGCTATTCATTATCCCTTCCCAACCAAAAGATTTGGGAAAGGTGTTGGGGGAGAGGTGTCATAGAAATTAAATTAGCAAAGGGCAAGTTCAAAACAAACAGCTGGAATATTTTTCCCACAGTGTATAGTTTATCTGTGAAACTCCTTGTGACAGATGTTCAATTTACACAGGTTCAGCAAGGAGCTGGCTAAGCTTGTAGAAGGACAATCCATCAGGTGCAATGCAATATAAAGATGCCATCTCTCATTCAAGAAGTCTCTGGGTCACAGAAATCTCTGAAAGTTGGGACAACATTCTGGGAAAACATCGGTTTATGTATGCTCTCTTCTTGTGTTCTTCACAGGCACCCACTATGTCCCATTGTCGGAGACAGATGCTGGGCTTGGCAGACCCTTGGCCACTCTCAGTGCTATTCTTTGCTAGATAGCTCGGTATTTGGTGAAGTTCTAGTATGTCCTTGTTTCTTTCCTTGCTTTCAGTAATAGCCCTGCTTATCTACTGGAGACTTTTTCTTTTAATGGGCTTTGCTTACATTGCCCTGTAGTGCTATAATTCATATATTGCTGTCCTACTGCATTTTACACSATTCAGAAAGGGTAAATGGATCTCAGAGCAGTCATATATTTATATTTACTCTATGGCTTAAAMCAAACATCACCGAATAGCCTAAAGGGATGTCAATGAAAATGAGAATCCCATCCTCTGAGATCAGCCACGAGCATACTAAAGATGATACACTTTTACATAATTTATTACTTAACTAATATTTTGTTCAGCCTTTTAGAGAGAATTTCACTGCAAAAATAAATTCCACCCACTCTTCAAATTCACTCAATTTTTATGGGATCCTATACACTAGTTTTGTCAAGGATGTAGTCACTGTAATTTGTGCCCTTCTGATGTGCAGATTACGTTGATAACTATAATGGAAGTCAATGAAAAATATACTTCATTACCTTGAAATGATCTGAAGTACCTGGGTAATTTTCATTTTAGCAGATTGTTTGCTAATGTGAGAAACAACAGCAAGAGGCCAGAAAAACATCTTTATCACTGTTATTTCTCTGGTTATTGAACATTAGATTACACTCACGTAAAGCCCTGTGTGAACAAACAGCTTTATCTTCTTTTTACAATTTGCTTTGTCATATGAGCTCTCACTGAGCTCTTCTTGCCTGTGCAAATGAAGCAACAAGGTTGTTTAAGGAAAGAAAGCCAGTTTATTTGAAGGAAATCCTCAGGAAAACAGTATATCATAAAAAAATTTCCTAGAAGCAGAATGAATTTAGCCTTAAGTTTGGTTGCCTAAAAGCATGATCAATATGATTTTGTACTCCCTGTGCACTACTTGCCTTCTTTTGACAGGACAAGTAACGTAAGAGAAAGAAAATCTCATTTGAGTCCCACTGATGTATCACTTCTGAAGCCAGCGAGACCTCTCTCACGCCAAAGTGTTCCAGAGTATTTGCTAAGATGAGTGAGTGGAAATGAATTGCTGCACCTCTATCTTCCTCCTTCCAGCAAACTCTAAATGCAGACATGTCAGCTAATGTGATCACGTTATTATCATGAGTTTGCTTATGGTTGGCAGGAGGGTTTCAAGGTCCCAGGAGCAGGATTAGGATTTGTTTAGGTTTTTTACCCCTTAAAAAGAACAATAAAAAAGAATTAGTAAGTAAGTTCTGTTGTGGGACCATAGTCTCATTTTTATACTCCTACATGCCAACAGTGATTTAATGAAATAGAAAGAAAATAAAACCTTCAATCGTGTGAGTGAAAAAAAAGAAAAGAAAAGAAAAAAAATCCCCCCAAAACAGATAAAAACAAATGTGTTTTAGCAGAGCCTGATTTTGCATTCTCTAGGGCTTAATACAACAGTTCTTGCACAACCAGTGACTGCACCCAGATTGCTCCGATGTGAGAAATGTTGAGGGYTATAAAATACTTTGTGAATATTTTTAACCAGGGATCAATGTTAAGCTGATTAGCATAAATGTTTCTTTAATTGAAACAGAATTCCAGTTATTACAAAGCAAACTGCTCTTACAAAGAAAAAGTGTCCACATTGAATTCAGCCTGCCTCACTCTCAAATTGTCTGCCAGAGTGACTTTCAGGCTCATCTGTTTGKTTTTTGTTTTGTTTTGATCCAGACTTTTTGCAGGGTTTTGGTTTTGCTGGATCTTTTTTAATATAAAAGGAAGTGGAGGTTATGCTGGTTCTTGGGAGAAGATCTTGTGATCTACAGCTAGTCGCTGTTAGAGCAGCCTCGAGGCTCCTCAACAGTGCTGCGAAACTCAGCCCCGCCGCAGAAGACTTCACCGATGCGGGGGGCCCGAGCATGGATGGGACTGGAAGTCTTGGTGGGAGGTTTGGGGCAATGGAGAGAGCTCTTCTCCTCCGGCTCCACATGCTTCCTCTGCTACCACTGAATCTCCCAGGAGGTGTGGGAGCCAGCCTTGCTTTGAGTGGGTGCTGTGACTTACTTCCGTTAGCCTCTTAATATCATATTTCAGACTTAAAAAAACCATCTAGATGAGGACTACAACCTGCATATGAGTAAAATGGGATGTATGATTAACCTCACACCCTCAGTGGGAGAGATACTGCTTCTCTCTCACTTACCAGGTTGTCTCAAGGACGTTTGATCACCTCTGCAGGCTCCCTGTAATTCAGCCTTGTTCACCTGGGTTGCACTCACCAGGTTGCCAATTTCTCTGACTCAAGATAAAACAGACTTGCCAGTAATTCAGACCAATCCCACAAAGGTGTTGGAAGATGGGGATTGAGACCTTGAAGGCCTCACAGGACTTAATATTCATAATGAAAGTTTGACCTGTTCTGGCAGCCAATTATACAAAACAATATATGTGGTTTAAGAYATTATTATAAGAGAGAAGGAAATCAAAGCCAAAGTATGATCTCATTCTTCCATATAGTGTATTAACCTATTAAAAGATTTAGAGTACTCCATCACAGAAGTGAATTAATAATTAAATGAAAGATGTCCGGTGCTTTATCACATTTTATGCCCATACTTCGGTAAGAAGAGGGGCATTAGTTTATTTTAAGAAAAAAAGCAGCTTAATGCTGATTAGGAGTTTTAAAATGAAAAACAAAGCCTCCACGGAATGCAATCCCGGTTCTAAAATAATAATTCCTTCCATAGAACATTTTCAGGAGATGTGTTTATTTTTAAATGTAGATAATGATACATCCTTCATAGTGTACAGACTTTCTGCTTAACTGTCTATTATTACAACTTGAATATTAGTTATTTTAATACAAATAGCTAAATACATTGACAAAGACAAATGAAGCCCTAAAAAGAAATTGCAGAACATGTGCTATTGTGAATGAGTTTTTCATCTGTGACTATACTCAGATTTCGTCAACACAAACTTTCAGGCACAACGTATTCCCTTGTGATGGTGCCTTTTCATCTGCACAATAATTGTATTAATAATTAAATATATGGGTTCTTTTAATTTTGATTGCCTACTTCTGCAAATTGTTCACAAAACAGAAGGTTAAGAATGACCAAACCTGATGCTAATGCTGACAATCATTTTGATTGATACCATATGTTGGGGTTTTATACATCTTTTTCCTTTTATATGTGTTCTTAGTGTTCTGATATATAAACTAAATGAAACAGAAAGCTTCTCTGAGTCTTGAAAGTATAAATTACTATGAGTTCCAACCTACTACGACGTGAGCAACAAGAAGATAGCACATCCCAATGGTACAGGATACAATCATCATGGGGAAACCTAACCTGAAACAACAATAAAATAAAGGAAAGATCAATAAGGATACAATAGTTTGTTCTCCAAGCAATTTATGAAAAGGAAATTTAAGTTATCCTACACATTCCAAGCCTTGAATATGCTCATAGCAGTGCCAAAAGCATGGATGTACTGCAAGTATAACAAGCTCTAGGAGTCTAATATTCAAGCTCATATTTCTACTTCCGGCCTATTTAAGAGATAAGTGGTCAAAATTAGCATAATTTCATTGGTTTCAGGGCATGTCTTCCAATTTACTTTGTCTCAGAATCTGGCATGCCTTGTTGTTTTGTTGGTGTGGTTTTTTTCCCCAGACAATATGCAATTATACAGGTAAAATAGCAATTCTTACAAATTATGCAGCATTAGAATAGATTATCCAGTTATACCATTTCAGATTAGGTGTGTAACCCTGGTATGGCACTTTATAACTTAATCTACGGCTGAAACTCATTAAATTGGTTCCCTGTTGATCTCTAGTCACATACAGCTAGTATTCCTCTTCCGTACCTCTCACCAGGTTTAACAGACTTGAATGGACTGTTGGAAATAAATCCCAGGCAGCTGTAAAAGTGCTAAAACTTCGCTGTTCTATCAAAACAGCTACTTGTTTTTCACCACAGATTAAGCTTTTCAGACAACACCCAGATTTTATAGCTTTCTTTAGACTGACAAACACAGGCAGCAGAGACAGACAACAAGAAAGGATGTTGTGGAGTTGTCCGAGTCTTACTCTGCTAGATTTGTAGGTCTTCCATATGCGTGAAAAAAAGGGAGTTTTCTGAAACTTAAAAGCATTTCTGTATGATACTGAGGGACTGTGAAGAACCACTGCTGTGATCACACTCATTTGTTTTATGTTACTAAGATCGTAAGGAGAACTGAGAGGAGAAATGATCATGCCACAAACAACCCTCCTTATGTACTTTCTTTCGTCAAGTTCAGCCAAGAATTTCCTTAAACCTCATCAAAGCATGGCAATGTTCTCTGAAGTACATAATTTCATTTATTCTCTTCCTTGAAGTAAGATCTGCTTATTACATGTGGGTATATTAGTTGTGCCTTTTTGCCTCACTTTTTAGGAGCCCTCAGGAAGGTTCCTCGAGCCTGTTCCCCTCTGCCATTGCTGATCAGACCACTGATGAAGAGATGTCCATTTAGTAGGTGACAGGAGGACACCATTCTCTGAGTTTGGGTGGATGAATAGCTCCTTTCTTTAGGAAGCTAACAGCTAGAAGGGACCTCTTGGGGCATTACGTCTGGCCCCTACTTCCTCAGGGTATGAAACCACTTGCATAAAATGAAAATTAAACTTCTCAGTGGCTCACTGCAGTCTGCTCTTTCTACCTGCAGCTGCAACATTACTTTAAATCTTGAGATCCTCATAAGTCATGTTCCTTTCATTGCAGTTTTGTTGAAAAGCTGACTGAGGGAGGCATGGCAGCAAAACAGAGGTGCTTTCACCTTAACAGCCATTGGTTCAAGTTACTGACAAGGGAACGTTACCAGGAATGAGGGTCACTGCAAGCATACAAAAATAAACAGCCCTGACCTATAAAGTTTGCAGAATGATTAGGAAACCAATAAACCCCAAACACTCTAAAGAAAATATTGGAATTATTTAGTGAAGAACAAGCTTGTCCACAATGCCTGCTTCGTCGCTGCTCTTGACGCATTATCATAGTGAGCCCATCTCACATACCAATAGAAATAGAGGCAAACCAAGAACAAAAGGAAACCTTTGCAAGGCTGGAAATGTACAAAGGGCAAGACTGTCAGGGCTGTCAGATCATCTCATTTCTGTCTCCTTGACACCCCCCTGAGGAAACTGGCATGTCCCTGTGTCCATGACCAAATATTGCCTGTGAGATCTGCCCCAGAAGGACAGTTCCCATGCCTGGCTCCAGAGGCTTTCTCCTCCATCTTTCTGGGATTTAGGAGCTGGTGTGCTGGCCTCTTCTGCCATTCTGATAACAGGCATTATTATCGCTGTTCTGGCTTCAAAGGCATTAATGTTCAGCTGGTATTTGGAATTGAGAAAGGAGAAAGGAGAGGAGGAGAGGGAAGGACTGGGTGTGTCCAAGTGGTGAAAGGTGCGAAGAATTGTTAGAAAGGGTCATAGGATTGTCACAGCTTTCAAATATTTCCTGAAAAGTCTGAAGTGCATCTGGAAGATTTATTTTTCTTTTTCTGTTCATATGAACAGGCATAAGTATACTGCAGATAAGTGTTATTTCTTTTCCATACTGACTGGTCAGATCCTTGCTTTTGAATGACTCATTAATTCAAAGAGCTGAATCATTATTTAGTCACTAAACTATGATCAAGCTGATAATACTGTAAAATAGCAGAGCTAAAGCATCTCTTGGAATTATTTAAAAAAAAAATTAATTTGATGGCTAGCCAGCTGCTTCTCAGACCCTTTCCTTCCTTCTCTCAGCAAATCTGATCTCTGGCCCTCCCTAATCTCACTTAGATAAAAGTGTCCCGATAGGACAAAAAAGCAAAACCAGCAATGGCTGTAGGAATAAAACAGCATGGCTAAAAAATCCTCCTACACCCTTCGGATATCTAATGAATGCTCCCTGCAGCTGTATCCACATGACAGGCTGGTGAACCGGAGACTGCTACAACTCTCATAAGAAAACCGGCTGTTGTTTGACAGAAAACAGAATTTTATTGACCTCACTGTTAGCAAACAATGAGCTGGTACCGGGAGGAGTGGGGCCAGCACAGACCTTAATCTGTGCTAATGCAGCCTAACAAACCTCCCTGGAGAACGCGCAGCAGCTCAGCAGTGAATGGCAATATAACGCCTTTGTGAAGATTGGCAAGGGGAGGGGAGGATCCAAAAAGCTTCAATGGCTACTCCACCGTTGAAAAGAGAACAGAAAAGCTAGCTCCAGCTTGGAGGAGGTCTGTGCAAGAAAATGGATTAATTATACAGGGCCACATGTAAACATGCAGGAATTGTAACCATGCCCCCACTATCACAGTGCCAGTCAAATGTGTAGCTGGAGCCAGACGCAGCCAGTCTGGGGAGGAACCTCATTTCACTTAGTGTGGATGCTTGCATAGGGCACAACTACGAAGCCATTATTCTCATTGCATGGATGATTACCCCTCAACTTGAGGCCTGAATTTCAGGCCCACTGGCCTGAGCACTAATGTAATTGGATCAAATTCAATGTGGAATTTGTGTACCAGAGAGAGAGGAGATAAAGCTCAGTCAGTAAGTATTAGTTACTGCAGAGTTAATCGATTACTTGAGTTGGTTCAGTGCCCTATTATGCTATTACACTACCCATTGCTCTCTCCCGAAGGAAGATACAGCTCCTGTCCCAGGCCACATACAACACAATGTTTAGGTACCTATGTTTTCTTCAGTTATATCAAATCTAAGAGTGCATTTTAAATAATGTAAAAACTACTTCCAGCAACATTCATTTTCAGCATACTCCTTGGAGTCAAAAAGCAGCATGTCATTCAGTTGCTCCTGCCCAGGAAAAAGGATCAGCAGAGTTTAGAAGTCATAAAAACCTTTCTTGCGCTAAAACTTCAGATGCATAAGAAACACTAATTAGCATCTTTGGCATAAAAATACATTTTTACGTGATCTTGTAACAGCATCTGATGTGGCATTTTTATACGCAAACTAAGGGAGCAGGGCAGATGGATCCTGCACYGGCCAGCCTTTTCTTCCCTTTCCCTCTTTGCAGACAGGGAGATACACACATACTGCATGGTACAAAAGGTTCATCCCAACTCTCCAGAGCCAGCTTAGGGAGTTTTCACCGCTGGAGGGAGGCAGTGRGGTCAGACACAAGGAAAGGATGGATGACAGGATCTGGCATACACCCCACTCTTCCCTCCTCCTCTTCGTACTAGAAGCTTACACGTAAAACTGCGACCTAAATGAAATCACACAGCTTAAATATACACAACAAGCAGATGTTAGTTCAGTGCGAGATAGTGAGAGCATTTCAAGCAAGAGCCCCAGGGATTTGTCTTGGACAAAGTTTTACTTATTAATAACTTCAGCGATCCAGTAGTGAAAAGCTTGCAAATTGCCCCAGCGCGGGAGAGATGCCAGACTCTGTGGAGAACAGAATTCAGCATGTTCTTAACAAATTAAAACGAGAATTTGAAATGAACAAGATGAAACTCCGTGAAGGTAAGTGTGAAGTATGTATTAGAAGTCAAACGTGGGCACAAAAACAGCAAGGAAAGTGAAGCTTTTCACTGGTAATGACCTAGTTATTTCTGATCCTGCCTYGCTGCAAGATTTCTGGCCCTGTATTTACTTAGAAGAAAAGGAAACTGGTGTATGATTATTCTGGGAATAAATCCCATTTTTAGTGAGTATCTATGGATGTGAATATTACAGTTTTCCTAGGTTATAAGTTTATCCAATATTATTTGCTACACAATAATAGTGAAGCCTTTGGGGTCTGAATTGCATTTTCCCAGACAAATCTCCTACAGTACCTTGCAGCTCTATTTTGTGATGCTTCAAGAGCCAGCAGGACCCGGGATGTACAAGACCCAGGTTCAGTCCCCTGTTCTGTCTGATTTGGGACATCACATACGAAACGTTCTCACCCATAAAAATCTCACCTACAGGCACCTCCTTCCTTGACAGCTCATAATGTACATCCTCGGGAGAATCTGTGGAAGAACCATGCCTCCAAGGAAATGGGGAACCTTCAGTGGTTCCTCAGTAGAAAAGCAACAGCAGAAATCTCCCAAGACCAAACCACTGGCAGTGAAAGAAGTCTGGTGGTAGCCAGGGGTAAGAGTTAAAAAAGAGTTAAAGCTAACTTCTACTCCCACTTGTATTTGCAATTTAATGTAGAATTTAAACTCAACTGGTGGAGTTTGCATCAGACTTAAAATTTTGCTTTTCTTGCTTCATATCAGTTTCATACTGCAAGTTCTGTAGAAGATATAACCTCAGCTTTGCAGAAAAGGACCTGGGGGTCCTGGTGGACACGAAGTTGAACACGAGCCACCAATGTGCCCTTGCAGCAAAGAAGGCTAATGGTATCCTGGGCTACATTAGGTAAAGTATTGCCAGCAGGTCAAGGAAGGTGATCCTTTCCCTCTACTCAGCTCTGGTGAGGCCACACCTGTAGTGCTGAGTGCAGTGCTGGGTTCCCCACTACAAGAGAGACATGGACATACTGGAGAGAGTCCAGCAATGGGCCTCAAAGATGATTAAGGGACTGGAACATCTCTCCTATGAGGAAAGGCTGAGAGAGCTGGGACTGTTCAGCCTGGAGAAGAGAAGGCTCATGGGGCATCTCATTAATGTGTATAAATACCTGAAGGGATGGTGTAAAGAAGATGGAGCCAGGTCCTTCTCAGTGGTGCCCAGTAACAGGACCATAGGCAATGGGCACAAACTGAACCACAGGAGGTTCCCTTTGAACATCAGGGAACACTTTTTTACTGTGATGGTGACCGAGCATTGGCACAGATTGCCCAGGGAGATTGTGGAGTCTCCATCCTTGCAGATATTCAAAAGCCATCTGGACACAGTCCTGGGCAACAAGCTCTAGGTCACCCTGCTTGAGGGGGACCTCCAGAGGTCCCTTCCAGCCTCAACCATTCTGTGATTCTCACCCACCTACTTGTTCCTCTGTTATTCAACACAGGATAAGAAAGCATCATCTGCACACCTGAAGATTGGCATGCCATAAGAAAATATTTAACAAGGGACAGATGACAGATAATTCTTCTCATTCTTGGACAGTCTCTCATCATATGCAATGCTTTGCTCTGGAAGTTTGATAATCACAAGCTCATTTTTAAAAGAACATCTAAATGCCTATGAAAACAGCCTCAAAAAAGAGACTCAGGTGTGGGTATACTTAGAAGATACATAAGGTTATTTCTGAATGAAAGGAAAGTTACATCTTTTAATGAAGTTTCATAATTCAATTTGCAAAGTAACTCATTTATATTTCTTTTCAACAAAAAGGTATAACCACAATATTCATGAATCTTAATGAAAAGAATATATCATAACCCTCATGAACTGAACTCCAGAAGGGTGTTTTTTTTAATGGAAGATAGGACAATTTTACCTTGATGAAGAACAGAACTCAACCAGCTAACAAAAGTTATACAGGTCTACATAGGTTATAGCCACGTGCATTACAGCTGTGTGAGCAAGTTCTTTTTCTGTACCTCAGCTAGGATTACATAGCAGAGTGAAATCCTTTTTTTTGGGGAAAAAGGGGAAAGGACAAAATTACCTTTATAAATGTAAGACTTCCTTGTGAATATTGTAGTTTCTGAAGTTCTCCATATTTTTTCAGATTTATCCAAAACAATCTAGAAATGATTTATACTAACATTCTTACATATATAGCTCATTTTCATTGTGATTATTTGCTGCCAAATTCTCCTATGGGGAGATTTTCTCAAAAGTTTATTTTGACTTTTCATCCTAATTGTTAAAAAAAGAAAACCTCAGAATTCCTTGGAAAAAAACTCCATTTTTGTTAGCTCTATTGATTAATTCCCTACCTTTTTTCTTTGGCTTTGGGAAGGAATGGAAACCGAAAGGAAAGATTTTTAATTTGTTGTCTGCCTTACTCTCAAAGCCACTAGGAATTTTCCTCTTGGTCAGTTTCTCTGTTCTTATTATATCTGTGGTCACTTTCCTGTTATCCTATTTCTTCTCTCCCTTTCTTTCAATGCAGACTACCTTATGAGTCTCCTGTCATTTTGGTTGTGTCAACCTTTCCATCATTCCAAGTCTTTGACATACTATTCCAGTTTACCTGAAAGGAAAGTATGGACTTTACTAGCAGCTTAAAGAAAAGAGATTCAAAATGTTTATCACATGCCCATGACCCCTTCAAATCCAGACACTTGTTGTAGCTCAGAAAACAGGTGGCTAAAACTGCAAGTGATCATTAATTCAACATTAAATTGCTGTGAATTTCATATAGTCTAGAATTACATAAAAATTACAGTGTGGTTACCTACTAGTTACCATACACAGGAGTTACTGTGTAATTTAAATCACAGAACAAAACCTATAATCCTATTTTCTTCTGATTGCTAAAATTATAATAATTTCTCATTATATTCTATCTGTTTTGAGTCTATGCCAAGATTTCTCATAGTCACTGCCAGGAGTGAACCTGAGATAGGGAAAATCAGATCCTGAGTGAGAAAATGTAAAGGTGTTAGGTTTTGCCTCCCACAGTCTAGAACATCCTTCTAAAGGTGTTTTGCTGTAACCTCAACACTTTTATATGCAGAACGAGCAAYGGGCCTTTCCTTGGCCTTCCAAAATTCTGATTATCTGAAGAAAAAAGTGCAAACTTTCATTGTAAGAGAATAGTTGGTCTGCCAGCTCCACCTGGCAGATTCAAATGACTATTGATAGAATATTTGTTGCAGTATCTGTCTAGGTCTCTGTGGTACAACTGAGATGAAATACAGGACTGTCAGAACAAGTGACTATGATAACTATCCAAAACCTATTCATACATGGTAAGCTAGCAACCTGTATGAAACACCWTGAAAAAAAATTTTAAAACACATCAATTTTAATAGAAAAATAATGTAATTGATTATTTAAAAAATCAGCAAGACACTAGTTATTAGATGACAACAGCATTTAACCTTTTTTTTAGAACTAAACATACAGCTCCAATACGAAATGGTGAAATGCTGCAGACAGTCAGGAAAGAACAGAGCTCAATTATAGAAACAAACCTGAAAACACAGATAGAACTAATGGTGACTTTTTACTGGGGAAGAGCAACGTAACACAGAAAAAATTGTGGAAGTTATTTTTCCTACTATCCTTGTGATTCTCATATCCCTTTAAATGAACAAATTTGTATTAATAATTTGGCAAAGTGCACAAGGTGTTCAAAACCTTGTATCTAAGTGACGAAGAGGGAAAAACCAGTAACTTTCAACATTTAGCCTTAAGGGCCCCATGGCCACCATAAATACCCCACATTTAAATGAGAAAGAGAATGACTTTAGTCAAGCTCATTGCTGTCACTGGATGTAAAAGAAGCTAGATTCAGACCTTTGCACATGTTGGGATGTGTTTTACTAAATTTATATAGCACATTCAAATCCAGATTACCTGGCTCTATAGATTAGACCTCGGTGGGATATTATTATAGATAGAGACATGCACAAGCCAATAGCCTGAAAAATATTTTAAACTTAAATTACTTTTTAAGCATGTGAATAATCGCACCCTAACTTGAAAAACGCATTTAATTGTTTTGCTGGATCAGGAGTCAAACAGACAAATCAAGTGACCCCAGATATCTCATCTGTAGCCTCTTTTGGAAGATATCCAAAGGCAGGAAAGCCAATATAATGATAAGACAGTATGATTCCCCTGTGTACCCATCTTTGCTTCACCCATAGAAGTTTTGGCTTTTCTCCATCTATCTGCCCTACGACATGAAACACCTGTCAGAGTCTCCAACAGGTAAGCTGCAGCTTCAAGTGAAAATGTAGTTACTCTTGACGTGAATGATACAATTACCCAAAGCAACTCACAAGACTGCCCCAAGTTAACAGCGCTTGCTTTCTACCTGACTACTGATATCTAGAGTGAGCCAACCACGTTTGAACATGTCGGGCGCATACTTTCCCCAAGAAGGCTTGCACCAACCAACCTTCAGCCAAGGTGAGAGCCAGGAAAACAGAGAGCAGAGGAAGCTCTGCTCTGTATAGTCCATTTAAAGGAGTATATTATCTCTTTTTCCATCAACAGATACTCCCAAGAAACATACAGTGTACAATGTTAAAGCTCCAAAGTGAGCTGTCAAAACTATAGAAGTTTATCATCAAAGCAATAACTCCATTCTTTGCCAGGCAGTGTTGTTATGACTATTTGAAAACAAGTGATCTTATATGCTGTATGTTGGCAAAAAGGAATATGTCACAGACTGAATTTTAGCTCTGTCTTTAGTCAGATGATTTTTCTCAGTTTTGCAATGTAACATACTTGATTTTGTTTCTAACTTTTGTTCTTCAAAAAGACCAAAGCATTGCAAACACAGTGTTTATTGTTAGTGCCAATGTGCAGCTAGACAAATTGTTTACCGCTACATTTACCAGAGCTGAGATAAATTCTGCAAACTTAAATTTGCACACCTTCTAGCAAACTCTACCAGTAAATTTAGTTTAAATAGTTTCAATTCACATGAGCTTCTGGTCCATTAATGACAAAATTAATTTTTTTTATTGCCTAGACTATTTGAGTCCCCAAATAGTCCCTAACAATCCATTACTTGGTGCTTTAATATGAAAATCCTAGAGGCAGAGTAGACTTTCCATTCATTATTAGGGGGAACGTGTTCTATACAGACAGGTAAGTTCCCTTCCTGCCGACTGAAGAAGTAGGACATGCCATGGTAAAGTGTGGCATAAAGATTCAAGATGATCTGCCAGTGATTTTTTGAGTTTATCACAACTTCATGTCACCCTTGGATCTATCGTTGTATATTAGCAATATATTTGCTCTCCACATCCTCCAGGCAGACCCCAAACAAGTTTAGTCCTCAATTTGTTGCTTCTGGTTTTGTTATGAAAGCTTCACATCATTCTGAAATCTAGGAAATGCAAATATATGAAATTGATTCAGATCCTTGGGAAAGCCATACTTATTCCTCTCCCACACATCTGTGTAATGAGGTGTAGTTGTGAATCTGAGCTTAAGAAGATTAAGATCATCATGGACGACTAGAAGAGAAAATCAATGAAGTATGTCTTCTCTGACAGTACTTTAAGAGACTCATGTACTGATTGTGAGTACAAACCTCAGTATTTCTGGTAGGGAATTGTTCTCATGAATTGTTTGAGCGGTTCTGATAAAAATATTCTACTAATGAGATAGATTTATACAAAACTAGTGAGATTTACTGTGAAAAAATGAATGCATTAGGACTGCTGAAATAGGTTTTGCAGTGTTTACAGTTAGTGTTTCTGTATTTTGTGAAACATTTAACATATTGTAAACTCACTTTTGGCGATTATATGCTTTTTGCTTTGCAAAAAGTAAATTTGAGGCTTAGCCACATTTTTGTTAAAATACCTTTTTATAGCTCAAATCTCTCTGCTATAGAAATTTCTCATAAATTAAAGTTTTTTGTCTGTTTTTGAAACGAACTGTATCTACAAAAATTTTTTAGACTACATTATTTTTCTACATGGTCTAAACAAACCAAAGATAACGGATATGGCAGAAATTAACTGTGATTTATTTTGGTTCCAAAATGTTTCAAATTAAATAACCTTTACCTGCTCTGTATTATCTTGCTTTTTCTCAGTGAGGATTCAGGAATGGAAGTTGCCTGAATGTTATTTCCATGAATGTCCTTAATCCCAACCCTCACAAATGGTATCTTGGGGCACTTTTCTTAATTTTTTTTTTTTTTTTTCCCAATGTGCTCTTTTATTTTGATTAAAGCACAAGACAAAAGGAAAATGACATTTTACAGTAGAGATTAATCAGTCAATTCTTTAATAATTTCAATAGAGCACTCTCAACTTTTCTAAAAGCCCTGGACTTTGCTAAAAAGCCAGATGCTACATAAGAAAGAATATGTTCCACCCCGTTCCCCTCTCCTCTTTCTCCCCACTTTGAGGCTCCCATTCATGTGCCATATAATGTGATGACAGAGAACTCATGTACAGCAGCTTACCAGGACAAAGGAGCAATGTAATTGCATTTTGAATTAAGAAGTAGAAGGATGTTTCCTGTGCACTAATGATTATTTTTCATTATGAACTCAGCAGATGCCTCCTGATAAAAGGTTGTTGATGTTGTAAAGCCAGTAAACTTTCCACCACAAACCTTATGCTTTAGGCCACACAATCTAAGACAAGAGCAGAGCGTGGAGATTTTCATTCCAGCAGGGTGCACTTGGAGGCTTCTCTCCAGCCCACCATGAAATGCCAACCAAAGGCAAATAAGGGGGCAGCTGGAACCTCCCAAGCCCTCTCTGCCATCATGGTGCACTGCAGTGTACAGGTCTTCCTACCCCAGAGAAGCCACAGATCTGAGCTCTTATGTGCTCACTGCAAGGAAAGCTTTTATTAACCACCAGTCTAATTTTAAGTGCATTAGCAGACTAAGATTAAATGAAGTGAATCCTATTCTAAGTGTAACGGTTCCTCAGCATGTAAAGATCCCATATACAAAGCATTAAACAAATAGATACTATGTAAATATATCCCTCCAGACTGTCACTGATATATACCAACATTTCTTATGAGATGAACAAGGAGACCTAACAGATGGACAARATGATAGAAATAGTAGAGAGAGGCAGGTAAGTACCACTAGCAGGATGTTTTAACATGGGGTAGCTACATGACCTACAGGTGTCATGACCTAACATGGGGTAGCTACAGTTCACAGGTGTTGCAAGTCAATCAGAAGCATCAACTGGGGTTCACTGTCTAATTGTTATAGATGGCAGATAACCCTTAAAGTGCTTCAAGTTGAAAAGTCAAAGCTTGAGAAACTGCAGTTCTCTACTCCTAAAAATGAATGCACTGTTTTCAGAAGTTTCTTTGAGAAAGACCGCATTAGTCCCAGTGTTGGCATCTAACCCACACCACCATGAGCATTATTCAGGCCAGCATGGGCAATAAGGATTACAGCATGACTGAAATGAGGGGAAAATAGGAATAAAATAATTATATTTTTTAAAATTATGAAGACATTCTACTATCTTCATATTTTCAACAAGTGGGTGAAAACTAAGCTGGTTGCTTCACAAACTTCTGCCTCCCTCCTCCCATCTCCATCTCTGCAGTGGAAGAGCTGGATTGCTGCTCCAGGAATGCAAGGGTACACTAGCCACCCACCTGGGCATTGCTTCATAGGCCTACCCTTAGCTCACAACATGACCACAGGAGTGTCATGGAAGTTCCCCAGCAAGTGAGTTATGCAGGAGACCAGATGGTCTGGGCCAACCATTTATACCACAGCTATATGCACCCTACTCTTCCTCCTTTATTGTTTTAGTTGTTTCATCTTCTTGTGAACAGCTTGGACAATCAAATGGTTGGTTTAAGTGTCGTGAGGTGATTCTGAACCATTCCTAAGTCCTGCCACAGTATCACATTATTATCTTTCTCAAACATCAGGATCATTGTTTCAGATATGTTTATGACATTTTTCATTTTAGTTTATTTCTCTGAATTTGGCCTTTTCAGCTAAGGTCAATAGACTTTTGAATTTCCTGTCTTAGAAACAGAAGGTACAGTGATACATTCTGATGCATTTCAGCTGTAGCATTATGAAACAAAATCTTAAGCAAAAGCTTGGCATGAATATCCGTACAGTGCTAGAGATGCAATATGAATATTTCTTGACTGTTTGGAATAATTTAGGGTTTTTTTTTTTCCCATTTGCCTTTAGAAAGTCTATTCTTTACATAATTTCTATAGTACTAGGAAAACAATTTACCTGTATGGATGCCAATWAGTTTTGAGCCTCTAACAGTTTTTGTTCAGCCTTCATTATCAGCAAGTAGTAAAGAAAAGGCTTAATAATAAAAAACCTCAGGGGAAAAAACCCACAAATGTTTTAAAAACTATTAAGTAATATATGTTACACAGTACTACAAAGCAAAAAAATCCTTCAGAATTTCTTTTCAAACTTTCCTAGGATGAATTCTTTCCTTTTTCTTTACTAGACTTTTTCAAGGCAAGTAGAATGAAATGGATCCCTAATAAAAAAAAAGAACCTGCAAAACCTTATCTATTTTTCAGGAATAGGTTTTGTACCTCCTCCCAAAAAAAGCAGCTCTTAGTCACTATCATTTTAAAACTAATGTCATTACATAACTATTACCATTTTAACCTATTGAACTGCTACATATCTGCTTAAAACCTTAGAGTACTGCTATTTAAGTAACCCTCACTGAAGCTGAACTGCAAGTGTTGACCAGGAAGTTGTTATTCAAGTGGTTTATTAGTGTTGTTTAAATTAATGCAATACCCCTGAGTGTAAATATAATCAGGAAGATAATAATTTTTAAAAGTTATCAAAAATCACTGTTAAGTTCAAGCAATAAAAAAGCAAAGAATATAGTAAATACTACCACATCTTTTGTGTGAGAAGTAACATCTAGTTTACACAAGAAAATAAAAATCTATTTACTATTCCATGAAAAGCACTACTTCCTTTGAGCAGTTCTAATTTCAAATGCATTATAATGAAAATAACATAAACATTAAGTCCTCCTTTCTTCTGATCATGTTGGAGACGCCAGGATAGTCTGACACATCATTTAGTAACAGAGGGAAAGTCACCTTGCTAGTTCTATTAAAAATATCAAATTATTTGAGAAAATGAAATGCCATGTAAAACTATGATTCTGATGTAATTCCAAATGTCTGTATGATGCTTTGGCAAGCAAACATGAAGCAGGGGATAAAGCAGGCTCAAGCTGAGGAGAATTAATATACTCTCTTAAGAAGGCTTGTTAGTCAGGGTTCACATTGCAAATGTATATAAGCTTCATACTGACAGTGTTCTCTGAGTTTCTCAGACTTCATGTCTCTTCCTGCCATTTAAGTTACCTTTGTGTTGGATCTCTTGCAAATTGTTTTACAAAACAATGTTTAGAGATACAGAATTTCTCCAAGCAAATATTCTCAATCCAGCACTTTCTGACTACTTCTGGTAATTGCTAAAGTACCATATTTAATTAGAAAATCACTTTCAAATTTCAATAACCTTTGAATAAGACTCTTGTTCAGCAACTATAGTGACTGTCTAAACATATTGAGCATGTTGTAATTAACTGGAAACTTGACACTTGATGTAATAACTACATGAAGCTGCAAAAAGTAGGATTTTTGGGGGTAACAAAAACTATTTATACCAGCACATATGAGAATTCAAATATGTCTTGCTCAATACAAACRACTGCATGTGAATTTTATATCAACTCCCAGGTGGAATAAAAACAGAAACTGAGTTAAGACAGTTCGGCTTTTTATCTCTCCAAGTCAAATTACAAAAAGCATGGAAATGAGCAAGCATTTCACTAATTYTTCTCTACTTACAATCATCTCTACTTGGCTGAACTTGTTCCCTTCTCAAACTCCCCCTCCTCCCTTCTCCCACCAACTCACTTATCCCCAGCTTAAGACGCACAGTTTGTCAGAACAGGACCATCTTCCACCTGGCTGTTTACGAGCTCAAACCCCGTTGTTCCTGGGCATACAGCTCATACTCTCTGCCCCTTACTGAAGGCAGTGGTGGCCTCACACCTTCCCATAAAATACTTGATCTTCCAGTAATCAGAAAGGCCAGTGGTGGCAATGACCATCCAGGACCCTCAAGAGGATTTAAAGATTTGGTTCTCCAGCCAAATGGGATGTCACCCAGACTGAAGTGAGAAAGGAGATTTTCAGTCCAGTCTCAAAATCATGAGTCACACCTGGACTCATATCACCGTGCTCTCATTTCAGGGAGTAGTAGGGTGACTGGCCAGCTACTTGTTTCTTTAAAATCCTAAGATACAAATGATCAATTTATGTTTAAATCTAATTACCAATAAGCAGCTGAATGAAACACTCCAGCCAAATCATCATTGCAATGGCATCAGTTTCTTTATATAGAAGCTCTTGGCCACAGTCCCTCCATGTTAATCACTCCTCCCTGCATCTCCCTAAAGCCGAGTGCCACCTCTGCTTTGCTGCCTGCTATTGCCCAATTATTTTTGTTTTGCCTTTTGATGCTATCTGTAGTAAAGACCACTCCACACCCTCTCCTGTCTGTTTCACCACAGCTGTCCTAACAAAGGCAATTCATGTATGTGTGAGAAAAGAATATATGTTGTGGGMCACAGCTGTACAAGTCTACATCTGAGCTACTGGCCTTTCTAGGACAGAATTTGTTTGACATTTATTGGTTGTTTGTGTCAGGATGAAATGAATCACCCTCGAAAAGTTATTTCTCCCCATTGACTACAATGAGAGCTGGGTGTGGAAATAAAGATATCAATGCTGTAGAATGGAAAAGTGAGGTGAGATGAATCTTTCCTTTACTGACAAGCAGCTCTATGAACACTGGAAAATAATGAAGCCTTATTTGCTACCAATTTATGTCTTAAGTTTGATTGACTTTCCGTCTAAGTAGAAAGCTCCAACTGAAGCTTTCTTCCATAACTTATAATGATGCTCACCTGCATGGATTTTTTCAGTGTCTAAAGAAGTGTGGGCTCAGACTGCACTTTCCCCCAGCAGGAATATTAATAGGGTTTCTTTTCCTCTTCCCAGCCACTGACTTCGATGAAATTTCAGGGATTTTAATTATATTTGAGAAATCAAGCCCCCTTTCCCCACCATCCTCTCCCCTGTCAAAAGTGTTTGAAGTTGATAAGCACATTCAGAAGTTATTAGGTGGGAAACACAGAGACACATTCACAGCAGTATGATTGCACAGGAAACCAGATGAAAAGTTAGGCTTTGATGGAAAGAGAGGAACAAAAAGCTTTTCAAAAGCATTCTTTTTTTTGAAACATACTTGTTACAAGTAACTAACTGATCTCGAGATGTGCCTTGATATAACTCAAGAATGATTAGAGAAAGGGATCTAGCTTTGCATGTGCTTACGTTATATATTTCTAGTCTCCAACTTATTGTCAGAATGCTTATAGGCGTGGGAAGGTAACAGGAAAGAGAAAGAAATGTGAAGTTAAAAGCCGTCATGAATTACATACATTTTGATTTGAACTTTCATGGAATCCCTAAGGAATTGTTAAGTTAAATATTAAAACTAAAATTCAGTTATTAAACTATAAAAAAGAAAAATTATTAACACAATTCAATTGTAAATTTCAAGGCGATCTTAACTAGTGTGCTGCTGTTGGCGTTTCCACAGTATATATCTCAGACTTCAAGAAGAAATAGAAAAGTGAAGTTCCATTTACCAAAATATTTTAAAAACAGCTGTATGACTTAATAAATGATCTCTAACAAAGTTCAAATAAAAGGAGCATTTTAATCAGTTTACTACTCAGATGTATACCTACTGAACAAGAAAACATTACCGAAGTAGGGAATAATTTATCATTATTGCTCAAAGTGATAATACTTCTGCATGCAGTTTGTATTCTGAATACCGTTCAGAAAGCTCACAAAGCCAAAAATTAATATTCCAGCAATGTACCTCACAACTGAAAAGTCAAAATATTCTTATGATGAAAAATAATATCTGCCTAAATACAAAGAACAAGTGAGCTGCTTGTATATCTTGCTTGAAATTATTAAACATGAAAAATGTATTTGAGGTTTTTTTCTAAATGCAACTACATCATTAGTTTGCACCAAATATACCGTGCTCTGGTAGTTACAATGGAAATAAACAACTTGCACAAGTGTCACTGAAGCAATTTATTTAATGATAAGCTTCTGCACATATTTAGTATTTCAAATTCTTCTGTGCATTGACATACTAATTGCTAGCACTTTAAAATATACACTGACTAAATATACTTTGTGTCAGAAGAATATACTCACTAGAGTTTCTGTACAATATTCAAAACATGGGGTAATCTTAGTAACCATTTAAGTGAGGAGATACTTATTCTGCAGTCTGACTAGTACAATGACAGCACATCAAAGTCCACGTAAACATATGAAGTGATTGCAGATTTAATCAATGGCTTTTTGAATGTCATTGTACCAGACGTAAAGCTTCTTTTCCTTGGTATGCATGTACATGCATTTATGGCAGGGAAAGGAAATAGTTTACCCTGTAAGACAAAAAGCCCTACGGGGGCAACAAGAAAGATATGCATTGCCAGCTGCCTATTTCTCTTTGTAAAGAGCATAAATCTTGTGCAATATTCACAGCATCTGGTGGGGTCAGCTTACACTCTAATGCAGGTCATGTCTTTCTCCTCCATGTTAGTGTATATGTATGTATCAAAAAGGATTTTCCTCAACTAAGCTGTAAACTACTACAGTCAAGTAGTTCATTTTTATAGTCAAGTTTCATTTTGGGCCTCAGCTTGGCCCTCAACCTATTTCTTTTTTTTTCTTCAGTCAGTGACAGAAACTTGCACATTTTTTCCAACTATACTTAGTAAGTCTGATAAAAGAGGTTACTTCTTTCTACAAGCCTTGTGCTTGCTATGTCCCCAAAACATGTAGCAAGGTTTCCCAAGAGTACAAGCACAGGATGACAATGGAGGTCCCAGACGTATAAACAAAAATCACAAAAGATCAGTTACTCATGGCTGAAGGGAAGCCACCTTCAGGGCCAGGCAGAACTGGTTTTAGGGCATAACAAAGAGAGCAAAGAAGATGTATCCGGTGTATGTAAAACACCGTATGTATGATTGTGCTGGTTTTGGTTGGGATAGAGTTAATTTTCTTCATAGTAGCTAGTATGGGGCTATGTTTTGGATTTGTGCTGAAAACAGTGTTGATAACACAGGGATGTTTTAGTTACTGCTGAGCAGTGCTTACACAGAGTCAAGGCCTTTGCTGCTCCTCACCCCACCCCACCAGCGAGGAGGCTGGGGGTGCACAAGGAGTTGGGAGGGGACACAGCCGGGACAGCTGACCCCAGCTGACCAAAGGGATATTCCATACCATATGACGTCATGCTCAGCACATAAAGCTGGGGGAAGAAGAAGGAAGGGGGGACGTTCAGAGTGATGGTGTTTGTCTTCCCAAGTAACCGTTACACATGATGGAGCCCTGCTTTCCTGGAGGTGGCCGAACACCTGCCTGCTGATGGGAAGTAGTGAATGAATTCCTTCTTTTGCTTTGCTTGCGTGCACAGCTTTTGCTTTACCCATTAAAGTGTCTTTATCTCAACCCACGAGTTTTCTCTTTTACTCTTCCGATTCTCTCCCCCATCCCACTGGGGAGTGAGCGAGCAGCTGCGTGGTGCTTAGTTGCCAGCTGGGGTTAAACCACCACAGGTTAAAATGCAAAGGAGGTAAGAAGAAGGCATAAAGAGAGCTACAGCTCCAGTACAAATGATAGCAAATGAAGAGCAGAAAGAAAATTTCTCCAGCATGGGATCCCCCACATCTGATCAATGCCACTACTTACCTGTAGCAGGTTCTTCCTCACCTTTGGTAGAGAAAGAGATCTGTTCTTCTGTTTGCCATTCACAAAGTTTTGCTGCCACATCTCCATAATCATTTGTAGCATATTATCTTTTACTATATAACTGGGCTAAATAAATTACAATTCCAAGGAGATGTATTTTCTGTTCCAACCTTCCAATTTGATACAGTTACTGATATTTTAGTGCTAAGCTAACATCCATGCAGATACAATATGACATGTATGATAATCTTCTGTTTATATTGCCCACACAGGAGGTACAGGGCAGGTTGAACACCTCACTTTAGTAGCCTAAATTAAGTGAGATGAATCATACTCTTTGTATTCATTACTATTGAACAATCTTTCTCAGATTACAAGTTGGCTGGACAAGTACCATGTTTTTGATCAGCCCTTTTACAGCGCCTCAGCTTTTTACTGTGCTGGACCTTGGCAAGAACTCGGCTCTGTGGTAACAGCAGCTGCACAACAACAAACCCGGGTGGAGTAGGCAGCTCTGGGTCGAGAACATGCACATGAATGCAATCCTCATGAAACTGCCTTCACAGTAACCCCACCTTGTACTAACACAGCATAAATCAGAAGCACAATATGTTTCTAAAGGAAGCCAAAAGAAGCGCTTACCAGAAGAAACACAGTAGTCTCCACAAACTCAGCTGATATCAAAAGAACAATGAAAGATTCTGCAATACCGAAAGATTTTGCCTTGACTGTTTCAGTTCACAATCCTGGCAATCAAGAGCAATTTAGTTACCAAACATTTTGCTAGCCTCAGGAACTGACAGATAACTCCTACAGTCTGGGGGAGTGAACTTCTGTTGCATGAATTTATATACCTGCATCTTATTCGGTAATGTATGTTTCTGTGAATTACATTTAAATTGAACAAGCACTGAAAAAAAAAAAAAGGTGGTATCGGCAATCAACAGATGCAGATATTGTTAGATTAACCAGGTCATTTTGGTCCCAAAGCTAGACAAATGGCCCCAGAGCCATTTGCTGTTTTATAAGCAGCCTTGTAATCACCTATCAGCAAGGTACAGCTCCATCTGGCAGAAGACAATTTCTTGCATTAGATTCCTTGTATCACCTCCTGGCTCACACCACATTACTGAACCCTCTCATAAACTCTGTATATAATCCAGCAGTGCCTACAGTGACAGTACACAGTCTAAATGTTTGCATTAAGAAAAAATGTGTTCTTTCACAGGAAGAGATAAAACAAATGTACAAGAGATTCTGGAAATATCATTAAACCACAAGGAAAATATTTTTTCTTGTTCAACACTATCATTAGCAGGACTCATATTTGTTCCATAAATGCCTAACCCTTAAAGAGGCATGAGCAACAGCTGAGTTTTTCAAAAGGGCATGGTCTGGCCTAGTTCTGCCCTCCCCCAAACTCACTGAAGAATGCCCATTAGCTTCAACTGAGACATGTTAGACCACTAATGTATACTTCCAGCAATCACAGTCCTCACTGTTTTGTTTTTAAAAATGAGACAGGATCAGCCTTGGCAAAAACAACAAAACAAAACCAAAACCAATTCAGTCTCTGATTTTTCCATCTATCTCAGAAAAAAAGGTTAAGAGCAATGGTGTGTGACATAGACCTCAGCACGCTGAATGAAATGGAGCTCCCTCATCCAGAGTGCATGTTCCATCTTCTCTGTGCTTCAGCCAGTCCAGCTCATGGGCCCTAGTCCCCCTGATTCATCAGCACACTTACAGCCTGAGGTTTACTGGACAGTGGTAACAGCTGTTGCAATAAAAAATTAAACCCAACCATCTCCCACACTGAGGGCTCCTGAAAAAACAGGTATCCTGCCAGTTTGAGGATTCGTTCCATTGTCTCTGAAGGTGCTTGCAGGGTGTGGAAACATTGCCAGTTTGGGTTTTCCAGTGTTTGACTCCAGGCTGCTCGTACCTGGATGTACACCAGTTGACACACGTGCCCTCATCTAAAATGAATCAAATCATTCCTTTGGCATGAAAACACAGGGTTGTTGGTTTTCCACATTCTGCCGTGGCTGCCATTAAAGGCGGGATTTTTTTTTTTTACAGTAAGATAGCTTTCTTGCGGTGTATGTCACCAAGATCATAGCACAATGTAGACAGTGCGGACAATGCTGAGCTAGCATTGCATCTGCAAACAGAGGTATCAGCAGCAGTCTAGTTCCAGCATCATGGAGCTCAGTGCATTCCGCTTCATTAGCTGTGTAATCATGATTACACTGCTACAGCTGATCAAGGTCAGGAACATCTGCATTACACTGAAGTCACCTGACATGTCCTGGACTGTGGGATTCAGCTCCAGATTCAGCCACCTAAACTCAGGTGCCTACTATGTAGACATCTACATGGGAGTTGGCTAAGTTCTCACTGCAGTCAGTGGAGACCCAGCCAACACAGCAAATGGAAACTGCAGAGGTGTCCACCTCATCCTGCTCTGCTACCTGTATTTTGTAAGACGAGGTACAATATCTGAGCATACTATATCTGTATGCTTATTACAGATAGCCTGAGGAGAGATTTTCTTTTTTTTTTTTAATTTTTTAAACAGACTGACAAAGTTAAACTTGGAGGTATTTATGTCACCTTTCCCTATTTTTCAATTGTTAAATCACGCCCTCCTTCCACTACGAGTTTGCATAAAGATGCATAAAGCACAGGCTATCTCTTTATAAAAAGCCACCTTTTATGGCACTGAAATTAAAAGACAAGCCAGACCACTGCATTCTCTCCCACTGTCACCACATCCAAGTGCCCCTACTATTATCTAAGACTTACTTGCAAAGCAATCCCATTCATCGCTCACCCCTAGAGTAGTAAACAACCCTTTTAACCCTTTTAGTCTTGGATATTTGGGCTTCTTTTAAACCAAGGATGCCTTGATTTTGTAACTCTAATTTCAGGGATTTTCTTGTGTTTATTGTGAACTACATACTTCCTGATTTTCTGTGATATACATATGGGGCACTGGAATTGCATGAGGACCAAAGATTTTCTAGCAAATTTTCGCTGGGATGCTGAATTAACTGTATCTTCATATAAAGTAGCAGGTTCTAGGCCAATTCAAGTAAGCATGTGTATATTAGTGCAGTTAGAAAAATCAGCTGTTAAATGGAAAGCTAGTTCCAATCTTAACCACTTTGGTATTACACTTCCTGCATCAAATGTTCATGGAAAATAAAAATGAAATCTTTTTTTGGATAAATCCTGACCCATACTACTAAAAATATTTTAAAAATATATATTAATTACTTGCTAGCAAAATAGTCCTGTTTTATTTCCAGGTAATGAATTATAAATATGTCAAATAGCCTTTGCTTTTAATTAGATAAAATGCTTTAAGAAATGAGATGCCAAGTTGAAATAATAAAACGAAGTTGATCCATGGATATATTAATGTCTCCATTAGATTCTCTAAGGATACGCTTTCCTTCAAAGCTGGTCAAGTAAACAGAGGTTATTGTCAGAGATTCTAGAAAGAACAGATGTTTTCATTCCAGATTATCATTTTTATAATCCAAAATAGCAGAGCACCTAAATAGCAAAACATACTTTGTGGGCACCAGTATGTGGAAACCTTCCCAGCTGAAGCAAATTTTAAGGAAATTTTTAAAAAACAAAATTGGCTGAACAGGCAAACATCATATATTATACATGCTAAATTGCAAATTCAAGATTTACTTTATTAAGAGTCGACACTAGCAACTACAACAATGATATAGAAGGAAACTACTACATGAGGAAAAAAAATTCTCCTCTTATTGACTAACAATTTCCTTGTTCTTGTGGAGCATTTTAGGAGGCTATTTGAGGAGGTCGCAAATCTAAAATATTACTGAAGGAATCATTAGACAAATGATTTGATTATGCAAAACCCACCAAATAAAATATTTCACTGATGTGGCTAGCACACCATGTAGGGAAAAACATTTTTAAAATCCCATGTATTTCCCGATTGATATTTTTGGCCCCAGTCTAGCAAAGTACTTAAACCACCTGTATCCTTTTGATTTTAATGGACTATTCCCATGCTTAAAATTAGGCATATTAGTGGGCAACCATGGGATCTGGAACTTTTCTTATTTTTGTGCATCAGTATGAATTTGAATTATGAAGACAAATGATATCATGCAATCTATATGACTAAGCTCATGAGAACAGAAGAAAAGATAATTTCAGATTTACTTTTGACTTTCAGCAGAGCTTGTGTTGAGTGGACTTGCTTTTAATTTCAAATTTTTCAAATTTGTGCTTCAGTCATCGTTTTCATCAATTTTGAAAATCTTATGGAAATATTTCTAGTTATCCTGGGTTTAATAAAAGCAATCTTCATTGTAGTCACAACCTAGAATGACTTTTGTGAGCCTGAGCTATCTGTAACAAGTCTTGGCAATGGTGAAAGTAAAGAAAGATCGTAGTTTACGTCATGAAGACCCTGGGAAATAACCAGACAGTATTTGATTTACTGTTCTTGCACCAGGAAGTTTTTGATAATTCAAATGTTAAATGTCAATTAAATCCCTAACAGCTTTGTCATTGGAGTACATATCTGTATGTGTATAAAGATAAAAAGTGTTCCCTTTTAACAAACATCATACTTCTATGAATTCTGTGATTTATGACAAGTATCAGCATATACATAGCAATGAGAATACTATAATTTCAGAATACTGCATCATTTTCAACAGGAATTTATTTCTGATAACAGAAAAATTTCAGCTGCTTTCAATGAAATAAGAAGTTATACATAAATAGTCATATTTAATGGTGAAATCTGCAAACACTAGGTTCATATCTGGGGTTTAACTGACTAGATGATCCTCATCTAAGGAGAAATAATAGATCACTTCTTTAGGAATTTAACAAGGGATGTAGGAAGCCAGGCAAAGAACCATTAAAAAGGAAAGTCAGGGTAAAAGGTGTAAGATTATTATGAGTCTCATGGAGAAGAATTTTTCTGGGACCACAGGTGTCTCCATGAGCTATAAACATAAACAGCTAACCTTGCATTTCTTGTGCAGCAAAAATTCCCACTAGCCATTAAAACTTTAAGGTCCCCATTTTATGCATGATCAGACTTGAAAATTATACAGATTATGTCTATCAAGAATGCATGATTCTTACAGAAGTTATTCTCATCAAGTTTGAAATTTGCAGTAGGTATGCATCATGAGCTTTTTATTTTAATGTATTCTGGTCTAAATCTGATAAATGCAGAACTTAAATAAAAATATGGTAAGTGACAACAGAAGCATGAAAATAGATTGAAAATTTTCCCTAGGATGAGAATTTTAAGGTGAAGCAAACATAGCAAAAGAGTTATTTCCAACATATTAAATGGCTGACTGGTAAAGAATTGTAGGATGTTAACTAAATATACTTTACATTTGGGAACGCAAAAAAAAGTCAGTGTCCTTCCATTTTTACCTCCTAAATACGCTGGACAAATGGTGCCTGCTTGCTGCACATACATTTTTTATGTAAAGTGAAATACGACGACTGTGACTGGCCACCTAAGCATCCATGCACAATCTTCACCAAGACTGCACCAATAAGGCACAGTAGGAGAATCCCTTTCAAGTCCCCGTCTTCCCAAGGTATCAGACCTTGGCCAGCATATGGCTGCACTCCCCTGTGAACTGCCCTTTTATGGTCATTCCAGCATTTGGGGGGAAAGCGTACATGGAGAGAAAGTAATACAGGGGAAGGAGAGCCGCCCAGTCCTGCTGAAGCCAAGGTCCTGTCCCGGCCTCACCCTCTAGCCCCAAGGACAGCACCTTCCCTGCTGTCCTCTGCTCACCAGCAAGCTGGGCCCAGCCACAAAGCGTCTTAAATGCAAAAATCGTAACAAGACCATCATCAGCCCCAAAACAGCAGGTGGTTGGCTAAAGAACGAAGTTACCATTTAGAGTCCCTTTCATTTATTTAGCCAGATGGAATGTAGATTTGAACCCTGCTCAGCCAGATCCTGCTGAAAAACCCTGACCATTGACCTAATAGCTGCTCAGGAGCTTGGGAAGAGCTAGGCCTTTATCTCTGCCTTTCTCATTATTCTCACACATCTCTACGGGAGAGGAAAACACTACCTGCTACTGGGCAGGAAATAACAAGGGAAGAGATACGAACAGAGGGACAGTAAGGGATGAGAAGAAAGAGCAGAGAGYAGAGATCAAAATGAACATAGATGAATGTGTTGCGGTATCTTAAATTGAGTTTCAGTGTATATATTTTTTCAGTGTACATAGTTTCTACATTAATATGTTTCTGTCTTGGTTATTGCTTATTTTTCTCTTTTGCACTTCATTTGAAGAATTTTTGCACAATGTCAGTGTATGCACGATGAGAAACTTATGCTGGGATTCAGCTCCAGATTCAGGCACGTGCAGATGGGAACTATATGTGAAAGGTTTTTTTGTCTAAGTTCCCATGGTAGACAATGGAAAATCTAGTCAACACAGTAAGCAGTGTGTAGAATAGATGTATCTACTGCAGGATGAGACATATCACACATGAGATTCCATTGAGTCTACTGTGAGATGCTCAAGTCAGTTGTGTAAACGAAGGCAAGCAGTGCCACTGGAGATGTGAAGACTGTCCCTCTCAGCTTCCAGCTGCCACTTGAGGATGGCATGGGTCCATGTATCTTATGTCACATCCATCAGACCCATGAAGATGTCCTGGACACAGGACTAGATAAATATGTGTGTTTAGGCAAGTGAATAAAGCCTTACATCCCCACTGGGAGCTTCAATGGGAGCTTAGATGATTAGCTCTTATCACATCAGGTATTTTAATTGAAGCTGAATCCCATCTTCAGGTAAACTATTGTACTGAGAATCAAGATACTTTTGTAACATGAAGATTAGCCAGAATAAAAATTGTATTAAAATAGTGCATTCATTCACTTTTTTCTACACATTTCTGAAATAAAAATAACCCCCAGAAAATTTAGTGCTTGCATTGGTCAATAATATTTGAAGATTGCATTAGAATGGTTTGAAGACTAAATTATTTCAAAATTGATGTGGGTTTGATCTACTTGTTTTTCAAGTGAAATGTTAATTAAAAATTTGAAATATTAACTTCTAATTAAATACACTATATTAATGTAGAATTACTCTCAGTTACTATGCCTTTCATAGACATACCCACATTCATGCATAAATTCCACTAAAATTGTCAAGATAAATTAACAGTTTTACCCTTTAGCTCTCATGAATCAGGAAGTAGTAAAAGTAATGTGTCATGTATCAGTATTTCTTTTGTATGTGTGCTATAGTGCAGCCTTTATCTAAGAGCTGCTAAAAATTAACTATATATATTTGGTTTACCTAAGGTACAATTTGCATTATTTAGCTTTAAGACWCAACAGTATGGGGTTATTTTTAGTCAGCTGAAAGAAAGGGACTTCAAGAAGGTAATTCTTCCCATCTCAGGATATCCCTTTAAGATGTCAGGACAAGTCTTCCCTTTTCCTCTCCACTGACTGCAAAAGGAATATAAATGAATAGGCTGAATTAAATGGATGAACTCAGGTGTGATGAGTTACATTTCAAGTCAAGTATCCTATTTCTAACAGTTGTCTTGTTGTTTACCAGGAAAATGCAGAAAATTCTGGAGTAACAAAACCATAGGGAAAATCTGTAACTTGTGTGAGGTGAAGGTTCACCCAAAAGGTGACCCAAAAAGTCACTAACCAGGCTAAACTTCTTTTAAAATAATATTGTATAATTCACACTCATGAGTTTAGGTGTGCAGTTTTTTGTGCTGTCTCTTACTACTCAATATGTACCAGACAGAACAGCCTGCAGACACTGCTCATGTTGGCAAATCATCTGATTCTCAATTACACTGCAAAGCTGCCATGGCCCCGAGGGCACCCACAGACCCCACTGTCCCTGCGCAACCTCCCCGGAGCTCCCCTCTGCTCGTGGCCCAGGATCCCATTTCAACCCGCGCCGGGGCTCCTCCACCCAGATGTTTTTAATGTCAGAAAACCATGTTGTACATGAGACAGCAGTGTGTTTTAGCAAATGGTGGATTTTTTTAGTAGTCATCTGCATTAAAAAAAAAAATTTAATCATTTTTCTATACTACAATAGTTCAGAAATTAGCTGCTTTTCTGAAAAGTATTTTTGAAATTTCTACATAATCAAAAAACTTAAAAATTTCAAACCCTGTAATTCTACTCCATCTGCAACAGTAATTATGAYGAGCACTGGCTTATCACGCTTTTCTTAATTATTTCAGTAATCGTTGTTGATTGTATTTATTAATAGAGTCATATTCACTGTCTCAAAACTTACGGAAAAKCTGACCACTCATTTTGAGTTTGTTTCTATCTCTTCCTATCTGAGTAGTCATAGAAATTAATACTTTTATGGCAGTTTATTCTGTGCATACAAAAGTGTCAATTATTTTTAACCTCTAAACTAAGAGAAGGCACATTGTCTGTCACTGAACTTTTGAGTTTGACATCAATTAAAGTTCTCCCATTAAAAAGGAGTTATTAGAGCAACACAAAGACTTACACAATCAATCTGTCAAAAAGATATTCCTGTAAAACCTTCAAAAAGAAAACCTTTCTTGTCAAACAGGCACAATTTGTAGGTGGCAGGCTTTAACTTCARAATTAAAGCCCAGACATCCCAAAGACCCTACTTTGCTCCCATGTCCATGACAGATAAGAGCAATTTTTTTTTTTTTTAAATATTACATTTAAGTAATAAAATGTGACAGACTATGTACTATACAGGAATACTGCCATGTTTCTCATCATATTAGCCACTAGGCCAAATAATCCATATAGTGATAGGTCTAAAAATGAGACATAATCTAAGCTGCCTTTATTCTCATACAGTTTATTTAACTATAAAATATAGAAAATACTATATTTTATTAATGTACTAATGACCACCTGTTAGTTGCAATAGTCAATGGAAATAGTGCATGGAGATATCACTATCAACAACAATCCAAAGTCTTCTGAATTTAAATAAAAGAGATCACTGATTACACAATGAGTTCTCACTGAAGCAGCAAAAACACAGGACTCCATAAGCAATAAACCCATATTTGACTGTTCTCCCAGTCACTGCAAATAGCCTTCACTATAAACAGCCTTCATCGATATGTTATATTTAAGAAATACAACAGAATTTTTTTTTTTTATTTTGCTGGGGTTTGGCTTTTGCTGTTTTGGAAGGGTCTAAATATTGTTTTCTCCCTCCCTTGTTTGATTTTTCATAGCTATACTGCTCACCTTTCTTTTAACATTTCATTTATCACTATCACTACAGACTAACCTGCTCTTGCCGAGAAGAGCACACTTTTCAGACTTAAAGAGCTCCTCATTACACTGGGAGAAGTAAAAGTGTAATTCAGTCTATTTCAAAGTGAATCCCCTTCAAGACACATGAAGTCCCGGTCACAATGAAACAAATCAGTAAACAAGGTTCCCGTGAATAGCGGGGACAGCATCTGAGCAGCAATCAAATTAATTTTTTCAAACAGTCCAGCCAGCACCTGGCTAAGGCAAATTTTCACAGCTATTTAACAAACTAAATAACAGTGTTTCAGTACAGCTTTTGCATTTGCTTTTCAAAAGGCAAGAATTTAGGCACAAGGCAGCAATTTAGAACCTCCCCAGAAGACACTGCAGGAATAAAACAAAAATGGTAAGATGAAGAGAAGCATATGCAGTAGCCACTGTCTTTCTGACAGAGAAATTGGAAAAGAGATGAAAAAAACCTTAAACATGTAGAAGCCATGAAATACACATGGCTGTGAAACCAGCGTAAAAAGACAAAAAAGCTTCCAGCAAGTCCTGTTCCATACACAAGTCTATACACAGAGAACTTGGAATATTTAGCAGGATTATTATTAGCTCATTTTTTCTTCTTTATGGGTGGGCTATTTGCATTGGCCTGAATGGCCATAACACACGGCTGCCCAAAGGCAGGATCTGATCTGACCACCTGAATGACAGAAAACACAGCTCTTACGCTTTGCATAAGAGAGAGAGCCCTGGGTTCAGCCATGCCAACCCCAAAGCTAACCTCAGTATGATTAACTACTTTTGGACCAGGTGTCACTCAAGAGCAAGTAGCAAGCCACAAACAGTCAAATTGTTTAGTTTTTTGTGAACATATGTTTTCACCTACAGGATAGTATCAACTATAAGGCCCCCAAAAAGATAGGTTCCCTCCCAGGAAGTCAGAGGGAGAGGAAAGGGCTTTGTACCTCACTGAAGCACTTACATACTGTTGCATCAAGCACAGGAGATGGATGACTCCTAGAATAAGAAATACCATGGAAGGAAAACAACTTGTACCTTAATAAAGAGAGTAACAAGATTATCTCCTGCCTAAAGAGAGAATAGGAGTTTCCAGTGAAAAATAAAGCCAGTCTGGACTAGTTGAACCCTGATGGTCACAGGGAGAGGAGGAGGGGGCACAATAGCTGATGTGATTTCAGAAGTAATCTGCACATTTCAGAAAACTGTACTTATAACAGCATGGACTTGCTCTTTTTTTAAGGTTTCTGTTCCATTTCTTATCATCTTTTACCACTGTAGTTTAAAATACACCAAAGGCTTCCCGCACTTGTGGCAAACATCTCCTTTCTATAAATATTTCCTAAACCAAATTAACTAAGATTAAGATTTTGCATTATTAGATTTTTTTCCCCTTGTATAACATACAGGTCTTTTACCACTACACAGCACACAGGTCAATTGGGCACCACATCTATCAAAAGCAGACCCTTTCCTTTTCTGTGCGCTACGTGAGCTGAGATAGTAACAAGAAGAAATTCAACCCAGTTGYTAGCTCCAAGATGCAGTTGGGGAAAGCAGCAAAGACTATTTCAGTCCTACTTCTCTTCTTCCCAGAAATATTCCTCTAATCTTAGCTAGCAAAACAAGCTGGCAATATGAGGTGGGCATGATCATCAGTGAGTGGAGTCACTCAAAAGAGACTGTAGACGCTCTCTCCTCTCTTCTCACGTGGACCTACTCACGGCTTGTAAGGCACTAGCAAACCTTTCATTTAATGATCTGCAATGAAACATGAGTGCTAGACCACAATGGTAGCAGAGACATGGACACACTAACTCTTGACACATGGTCCACATTCTCATTAGCACTACTGACACTGATGAATTATCTAGGAAAATAATGCACTGACCTCTTTTAACTACAGAAAATCTCTCTGATTTAATAGGCTCCATTTTTTTTWAAATTTTTAAATCACAATCATGACAAGCCTAACAGCATAACGGTACATATGACTTTCATTTTGTGCCTTTTAGCATTTAACAAAAGCATATTTACCTCAATGCAAAAGCAGAAAGGCTGCAAATTAACTCCTGCCTTGATGCTGTAGAAGTTTAATCAACTACAGAGCCCTCTTATTTTCACTCCAGATGCCCCTAAAACTGGATAACACCTATTTTAATTATATCTTATATCTAACCATGAAATTCTGTACATTTAGATACAGTACCACTCAAACTAGTTTTAGAGGATCTGGTGGAAATCAAACTCAATGAAATGAAAAATGAGGTAATTTACCTGCCTTTTAAAAGCTTGCTAGAAAGGTGAATATTCTCAGCTGATTTCAGCCCATATTAGTAGTGGTAAAATATGAATCCTCATGGCCAGACATGTCAGCAAAGAAAGAGTTTTTATTTAAACTCCATCACCTACCAGTGAAAAATTGTTCCCTGCAGATTTTTCTAGTAATTCATTTTTTAAGTTTTTACATGACTACTGTTTAAAGAGACACTGAAGAAGCACTACACTGTTCTTTGGAGCTGACATTCTGTTTTTCAAATCCATTTTTCAGCACAAATCATAATCTGCTACTAAAATCCTGGGCTTTGGAGATACTTCAAGAATCTTTTCATAAAAATATGATTCTGTTCATTAAAAAAAAAATTATGGTGCGAAAGTTTCACAAAGCACTTCCCAAAACCTATCTATCTTACCCACCTAAATGTGGTAAGACTTTTTCTTCTCTTCAGCTTCCTTCACAGATTATTAGAAAAAGAAATGCAAAACCATTTGAGTAGTCTAAACAAAAAAGTCTATAAATAAATAATATCTTTCTTACTGCAATATTCACTTATGTAACAACCATCATAGCTCTGTAACTTGAAAGAGGAATTAATTCAGAAAATTTGTACAGCCTTGTCATATGCAAAAAGTCAGCTATGGAAACAACAGCATTAAACTAGAGTCTAAAGAAAGACAAGATTTTAAATCTTTCACAAATGCCAAGCCAAGGCAAGAATGAACTTCTCCTTCACAGCTATTGTTTAAATCCCCATTTTAGAAGAGATCATTTTTTATTCAGGACTGCTCTAATAAAAAGACAATAAWTGTGATTTCTTATGTATAAGTTAAAATACAAACCCCTGGCGTGAGCTAACTGTGGGATAGCTACAGGAATCATTCCATCCTGATGCACATCTGATTTAGTTCATGTGTTTCAATATTCATCTGTATGTCAAAACTCATTAAATTTAACAATTCAACACAATGGCAGTAGAGAAGATGGCCAAGACACATACGGGTGAAGAATAAGAAGCTAAGTGTTAATAGCAGTACAAGAAGCCTTGCTCCAAGAACATGAGCAGTGTGAGTCTCTAAACGGGCTATATTCTAGCCATGTACCGGCTCCAACCTGAAATGAGACCTGGGTGCCCAATGGCCTCTCTCATCCTTCCTTCTCTCTCTTCACCTCTTCTCCCCCTACTCCTCTCCTCCCCGCCAGTTTCTATGGGAAGGAAATGCAAATAGGAATGCCAGCTTGGAAATGCAGCACATTCCAACCCCTTTCTCAAACTGGAAGATTCAGGGACAAGGACCCAGAGGTGATGGACCATGTTACCTCACATCTGCACTATGCACCTTTAAGTCACTTCAAGTACAGTCAAGTTTTTCTCTAGAACTCAAAAAATTACAATTTTGTTCTTCTTCCTAGTTTTGCAGCTGGCCTATCATTTCAAAATATGAACCAGGGAAGTATGAAGTTTTCTATGAACCCAATTTAACATTTTCGTTTGCTATAAGCAGACACAAGCCAAAGTTCACGATAGAAACGCATCTTTTTCTATTTGCATGGATCCTGGTGATGGGTTCTGGTAACAGGAGTACCACAGAGTAGTGGAGAGGATAGAACAAGAAGAAAGGACTCTTTAAGTGTCTTGGAAGTTAGAGAAAGCCTATACATGTTTAAAAGTTGGTGATACTGGCCAAAGGTTAGCTAAGCAGTTGAATATATTGTTCTATTATTAAAAATGTGATATCATTTCTTCAAAATACTTTGGAAAAGTGTCTGTTATGAGAAGCCAAAAGACATTGCTGTTATGCCCTTGCCTTTTCCACTCTTGGGAAAAAAGGACTAGTATTTTCATCCTGGACTGCATGAAAGCTGTCCCTTCATGTTTCCAGAATACCGCAGCATAGCTCCCGGTTTCTTTAATCTAACTTTTCCTTTCCTACTCTCTAGCTTCCCCTTGCCATATGTACTGAACATGAAGTAAAATTACAAAATGTTGGTTGGAAYAGACAAGAAAGGGGTTCATCTTGCCAGACTTTACCTGTGTAGGAGTTCCAGACTCCCTCTGTACTCAATACAGCTATAAGTAAGTACACAGAGAAAAATCCATCCCATGTATTTTAAATACAAAGCTTGGAATGTAATGCCCTCCAGGTGTGCTTAGGCAAATTTGTTTAATGTAGATTAACACTGTAGAATACTATAGGTTAATATAAAGTCTTGAAAGATGACTCCTATCCCAACAGGTTGTATCAGCCTAATGACATAACTAGTATGCATTGGGGGAGAATTTTATGTCTTTTCTTCCATGAAGGAAGACACAATCCAAGATATCTTCAAAACCTTTGCATAAAATAGTTTGTATAGGAGTAGAACTGTACAAACCCAGCAACATATCCACTTTCTGGCACTGCCAAAAATATCTAGAAATCATTACTGTTAAAATTATTTTCATTCCAAGTGCTGTTGGGAAGTTATTAGGTATTGATTCAGTTGGTAGCCTATATTTAGAAAAGGTGACCAAGAATGGGTTATGGTCAATGTTACAAAAATATAGTTATATATTACATTTACCACTCTCCTGGTGGAGAACCAACCTGTTCATTGATTGGTTTTAAATTGTTAAATTACTTCATACTGTTTGTGACTTATGACATCCATTGCATGCAATTTCTAATAGAATACTCTATAAACATGATTACTCCTATAACCTGTACATCTAGTAGGAGCACTAGTGCGATCATAAATTCTCTAGTAACAAACGTAATTCTTCCATCTATACTGGATGCAACTATTATGTTTTTCAGAATAAACCAGGATCCGTATCCTGCATTTCAGCTAACAATAAAAATTAAATTCTCAGCTGGTTTTAGTGTGATCCAAAACAGTCTCTCTATGCTCTATTTTCATATGTGTATTTGTTTTTCTTACTTACTTTAGTGATATGTAGTGTCAGTAAACTAAAAATACCTGCAAGAACTGGATGGATAAGTTATGCATATTATGTATACATATAATATTGCACAAGAGGAAAAAAGGTATACCTGCAAATACACCAGAAATGTGAGGAGTTCGCATCCATGCAACATTTAGGGAAGAGCTTTTAGAATTACATTCATTACTCATTTGCATGACAGACCAATATTCTTTAGACCTTGTCCTGTAATCCTCCTGAACTTAACCTTTCAAATTTATTAATTTCTGAACACCTCAAAGATTCTGAGTTCCAGAGAACCACTGATTTGCAAAAAAACCCAACCCTCTCCACAGATTGTCACTGTTCCATTTGGTGCAGACTTCCCCCCAATTTATACCTTCTTGAAGCCCACACAAGCAAAGTTCAATAGAGAACTTCTGGTTTTGGAGAGTTGGTACGTATGCAAAATAGCAGACTTTGGAATGCAAAGGGTGGCTTGGACTTTTCTCTTTGTTTTTTCATAACCATTTATATCAGGAGATAGCCTGGATTTCATGGCTAATATGCTGTTGTCATAAGAAACAGTAGCTTTACACTAGTGGAAGGGAAAGATATCCTGAAGTCCTATGAGGCAATTCAGAGATTATATATCAGACCTCCTAAATGGTGTGCAACACTTCAGAATTTAAAACAAGAATATTTCTGAGCATGAAAAAAGTTGATCCGGCTCTTATCTTGATATGGTTTGGGTTTATTATTCAGCTTCCTTTTTTCCCCCCCTCCCCCTCTAAAAAATGATTTTTTGTATCTGATAGTCATTCCACAGTCAAGTATCTTGATGATATGGGGTTACAATGATTTTACTCACTTGAGGTACTAGCATTCATGCTTGGCCACTACTGACCCATACTCAAAATTTATGTCAGTTTAATTCAATTTCTTCATGTGTTTCATGTATACATATATGCATGGAGTATAAAATTTATAATCACTTTTAAACCATTCTGGGAACCTTCAGCATGAAAGTCTTGAAACTGAGGATTTTATGAGATATTCTTCAATTAACAATGTTTTGAACAAGAATTATTATACAAATTGAACATTGCACATTTTTGTAATTTATACTTTAAGCTGTATAAATTTGTTGCATATATCACATTTTACTATTATTTGTTTCCTCACCTAATTAACTGATGTCRATGCTTTGTAGTCAGATCTATTATTTGAAAACAATTTGGGGCATATTTAGTTTTTTTTTTTTTTTAATTATTCAAATAATTTAAATAAGATCAACAGAGAAGATCAAACAGAAGATCAAATAAGAAGAGTTACATGTGAGGCTGAATCAAAATTCCCATTTCAACAAACAGATATTTGCAAACAGTTTCTTTCTTATATTGGCATCATTTTGAATACTAATATTGGATATCATTGCATACCACAACAGTTGTGCAAAGTTGCACTGGAAATGCTAGACTATAATCTTACATTGGTTGCAAAGGTGGAAGGCAGGGCCACCATCCTGCAGGACTTGGACAAACTGGAAGAATGGGAAGACCAGAACTTTATAAAATTCAGCAAGGACAAATGCCAAGTCCTGTCCAGGGGGACAGAAGAGCCCCTGCAACAACACCATCTGGGGACAGAGCAACTGGGGAGCAGCTCTACGAGAAAGGCCCTGGAGTGGTGATCTGCACATGAGCCTGCGGGAACCCCAGCAGCAAAGGCAGCCAACAGCCTCCTTGGCTGTATGAAAAGGGGAATGGGCCTTAGATCTAGGGAAGGGATTGTTCCCTTCTACGTAGCATTCCTTAGACCATATCTAGACACTGTGTTCAGTTTTGGGTCCTCCAGCAAAGGAAAGACATGGACAAACTGGAGGGACCTCACAGAGGGTCCCCGAGGCAGTGGGGGCTGGAGCATTTGCCCCTTAAGGGGAGGCTGGGGGAGCTGGGCTGGGTCAGTCTGGAGAAGAGACAGCTTCAGCGGCACTAGCAGTGCGCCCAGCACCTACAAGGGGTGACTGAGAAGCTGGAGCTGTGCTCCTTACAGTGGTGCATGGCAGGACGGTGAGAGAAAACTGGCACAAGTTGAAACAAGAGAGGAGAAACATTTCCCCATAGAGACAGCCAGGCAGGGGAGCAGGTTGCCCTAAGAGGCTGTGCTGTTTCTATACAGCCCATAACTGACCCTGCTTTGAGCCCAAAGCTGGATAAGAGACCTCCTAAGGTCCCCTTCCCACCTGAATTTTTCTATGAATTTTCTATGATTAGATACTACTTCCATGAGTTTACCCCATAGTATTAGTGTATGTGTCTGGAGGATCAGTGCTTCCTATAGAGCCCAATGAAACACATTGCAATTGCATTTTAAATGTCCTTTTTCAAAAACTTAGAGGATGAAACACACACATTTCATAGACTTTAAAAGATCAAACCATAATAAAATTTTAATACCTGAATCACATAACCTTATTTTAAGCCGAGTAAGATGAAAAGTATTTAAATCCAATCTACCTTTACTGGAAACTAATTTGCTAATCCAAAAGACTTCACGGCAATAAAAGAAGAAAAAAGCAATACTTGTGTGTCTACAGGCCAAAAAATTCAAAGATATTGGCTGTACTTAGAAGACATAGGAGCATTTTAAGCTCCGTGAAAAACTTCACATGATACAGATAAACCCTATTTCAAGTTGGAAAAGGATATATCCTTATATTTAAGGGGGCAAAATATTATTTTCCCCCTTTTTCCTAAAAATAAACAAGCTAAAACCACATTCATTTAGATTTCCACTTACAGTGTTTCTTGACCCTAAATAAAATCAAAAGAAACATTAAAATATCCCCACCCGTAACTCAGGAATTATTCTTAAAATGGTTTGCACCACACTATTGTAGGAATACTTACTTTCATGGGGTTTGATGCAAGCTATGCAACCATTTAAAATAGGCAGCATTCACTTTCTTCAGCTGCCACAGATGTCAATGTAACATTTGTTTGTACGAGAGCAGTCGTTAGATCAACACTGACARCTTAAAATCTTGCAATGATTGTTCTTGGATAGCTGAAAGAAAACTGGCATTCTTCTTAACAAACCCAGTCTAGAACCTAATATTGAAAGATGAACACATGCTGAACTACCTTTCTACTTTGTTGAGTGATCAGCTGAAAATTAAGATTGTCTATAGCTTTGCCCTTCCTAGCATCATAGTGAATAGGAAGTTAAAATCTAACTTTATTTGTTAAACTCGATTCCCTAAGTCTGATTATAAATATTTTCATATGTAATTGGATTTTAAATTTATTATTAAAATGAGCTATTTAAAAAAAACCCCAAAACTTCTAATATTTTCTTTAAACATATAAAGAAATCAAGACAGAGATGAAAACAAGCTGATGTAGTAAACCTAAAAGACATGGATTTTTAAAGATAGAAATTTTATGAAGAAAAAGTTGTGAAAAATTAAAACTTGCCCAAATTGGAATTGTACGTTAACATGTGTTTGTTGAGAGGGCTTTGCTCAAGTGTTGCATTTGCACTTATTTGAACAGAAGAAATCTGTTATCATGTCAAATATCAACATTTAACCCATGACCAATTACTCTTCCTTACTGATCAGAAGAGTAGTGTGAAATGAGATTGAGCTAACTTGCGTATCATAATCATTAAACCTTTACTCAGCTGTTCATTGAATCTTTGTTAGATACTTTGAACATCCCAAAATTCTATCTTCTGGAGCTGCACAGTTGATCAGAAAGCCCACAGATGAATTGTGTTCAGGTGTTTGGATACCACATTGCTCAACTGAAGTCTCCATCACCAAAATTCACACCCAAAATAGTAGGACTGGTTTTATTCTGATCAGAATCAGCCTTAAAACAGCAACAGTGTTTGGCACAGGGTGGTGTTAATAGCAAGAAAATAGGGAAAAATGACACTAAATTAACAGGGATGAAAAGGACTACAGCTGTCCAACACATAATCAAGTAGAGACATTTATATGGTTTTACAGAGCCCAAAGTTTTTTTAAAACAGTTATTGTCAATAAGTTGTGTAAATAGGATACACAGGCAGTAGCAAAGAACATCACATTTGTCCTCCCACATGCATGAATGACAGTTCTCACGGGAAGCACTGTTTCACAGTCTTTATGGGTGAGTGCTCTCAAGCAGGGATAAATGGGATATCCTACTGTGAATATTTTTGCTGTGAATATCTCCCAAGACAAATCCTATGATGAAAACAAATTCTTTCCTAAGCTATTATCAGAAACCAATGTTTTTTGACACTTCCAAATTATTGTTACTCCCAAAGAAGACAGAGAATATTAATTCACCTCTTCAGATGACATATAAAGGGAGAGCAATGACAGAAAAATGCGAAACCTGAAAATATGCACAATGCTTTCAGGATCATGCCCAGCTGACCTTACCACTGTAATCTAAATTAGGTCCTTAGGCTCATACCCTGTTCCTCTGGGCAGACTGATTTCCTCCTGTATCAAATCATCTCTCCCATATTCTTATCCCATTGCATAGAGTTATCCATTCCATTCTTCTCTTACCTATATATCCTGCACCATGATATATTCACAGTCAGTCAAAATTTGCTTGAAATAAAATTAGAGTATTTCCCATAATACCCACTTTCTTTTTGTGTCAAATAGGTTCAGCATTTATCTGTGATTCTGTTTTTTTATCACATCATGCATCACAGACACACGAGGGTGACTGATATTGAATTACAACAGGATGAAGGAACATGACTTATTTTATGTTTGAAATACTATGTTATTTTATGTTTGAAATACTATGTATCTTTATAAGGTTATAAATGTCTTTCAAAGAGAAAATTAAAATCAAGCTGGCAATTTTATTAGAAAGTGGAAACAGATAATTAAAGCCCCTGCAGCAATGAAAACTTATGATACGAAGCTGGGACCAAATTTTTCATTGGTAACAAGAAGATTTCTGTGGGTCGTTTCCATATTCCGTAGGGTGGACTGACATAGTGGAATGCTATATTGCAACAAACTGAGAGATACATTAGTAAAAATTAAAAAAAACTAGCATGAAATGAAGCATCTAGATTAGAAGAGACATCTGCAATGCTATTTCTTTTATCTTATTCCTCGAGAAAAACAAAGCTCTCTTGATTATTCTACAGTCTTAATTGGTATAAAATCACTATGTTCACCTCTGGAAATCATTCAGGCAACAAGACTATACTGTCCTTATCTGACCATTTGCCAAGAGAAATAGTACTGTCCTACATTTGGGGTTTTCCTTTATGTTAAGCTCTTGTTTATGATTTAGTGTTTCTCTGATAACTAGACTAAAAATCATAATATGCATATTATCTTTCCTTGCCTTCTGCTTACTCATATATGCTGTCCCTGAGCAATTACCTTCATATTATTAACACATCTGATGTTTTCTACAGGGTCAAGACCACCAAAAAAATTGCTCTTCTTTCCGGAGGCATAATACTCATTTGTTTGCTCTGATGTTTACCCTTGACCATGTACAGCAAATATCCCACTGCTCTCTATTTCCTTTTCCAAAACCCACTGACTCACAATTCTTTCTATTTTTTCCACRTAAATATTTGTCTTTGTGTCCATCCTCCAATTCACTTACTAGATCACATAGCACACCAATTCCCTTTTATCTCTGCCCATTGATGATATGTTAATTAGAAACACAATGTAGGAAAAGTATAAGAACTTGGGGGGGGAAACAGATATACTCACACTCAAGTAAGTAACATGAAAGCTGAAAGAGACTTGGATTTAACAGTGAATAGTAAATTAAACAGGAATTTGAAATGGCCTAGATTAACAATGAAAAGGCAAATAGCTCCGAATTTTGTATTTAATTTTACCTTTGTAAAATGGGAAAAAATAAGAGGACTGTGCCTGGAATATTGTGTTCAGCTCTGCCTTCTGAATTACTAGAAGGATAATGAAAAATTAGGGTACATATAAGATTTTTTCAGGAGGAAAGATTAACACACATAAATACAGTTTGATGAAGAAGTTTCCGAGGTGGAAAAGGAGTGTAATTTGGCTGGACTGACTCAAAAAATGCAAGAGCATCTTTAAGCAAATTGCTACTTCTGAGCTTGATCTTCCTAGGACTTTCCATTTTCTTTTTGTCTTAACATTGSTTCCTTTCCTTTGAATTTAAGGTAGTCCAAATGAATCATCCAGCAGCAGTTATTCATTATTTGCCTTCAGATTGCTGGGGCTGGTTAAAAGCTGAATCCCAGAATGGCTGAGCTTGGAAGGCACCACTGGGGATCACAAGCACCCTGGGGAGCACCACCAGTGACTGGCCTCTAGCTGGACTTTGTGCTGCTGATCACAGCGCTGAGAACCTCTGCCTTCTCCATGTCATTTGTCAGCAGGTCATTTCCCCTTCAGTGGCAGGCTCACATGTCCCCTAATCTTCCTTTTGCTGCTGATATACCAGTAGAAGCCTCTTTTTGTGGCCCTACCACCATGTATAACAGATTCAAAGGCAAAAATATTTTCATGGTGATAAAGTAAGTTTATTACAGTATTCGTATATTCTAAGGGACATGGGAATTTTTTTATTTCGGTGGAACGTAATGAAGTATCAAGAAAAGCTCACAAGGGCCAGAAACAGCAAGTTGAATACACAGCAACCAAGGGATCTTTTCTCACAGGCAATCTTGCTCTTCCCCTTGTGAGCACTGTTCAGACAGAACTGGTTTCTACATGTGTTGACGGGTAATGTGGGAGAAGGGAACAAGACCTGAACGCGTTCTGGGTAAGATACTTGGTGACACTGGCCTGCACACTCGCAGCCAGGCATGTATGGTTGGGACCTGGTATCTCCTCAACCAGCAGTGTACTCTGGACACCAGGCTGCTTTAGGGTGCTTCAACACAGGGAGGGAGGATCTATGCCTTTCTCCCTCCTTTCTCAGTATAATCTTTCCCACCTAAATGCCATCCTACTGGGACCTCCCTACAGACACAGCACCTCTAGCACATGGGCCTGAGTTGCTTGAATGGTGAGGATGGGACACCAGGGCTGGCTGTCTTCCCCTTACATTCAGCCATGCCCAACAGTCTGGAAGGAGATGAGCATCCCCAGGTCCTTGGGGAGGTAGGACTCTTATCCAGGGAAGGAAGCAATTAGATGTGGCTCTGAAGGGGGACCTTCCCCAGGATGCTAGATTTCTGACAGACTATAGCATTCGTGGTCATTCAGGCATGTACCCCCCTGGCACAGGATTTCTTCTGCTGAAAGCACTCCAAATAGAAGCACATCAAGCTGGTCAGACCACAGCATTCGAGGCAAGTTATCACACCTGGTCATCTCTGGCTCTGGCTGGGCAGCAGAAYAGCATTGTACAACACACCAGCTGGGCTGTCACTGCTCCCCTCTTAAAAAAGAGAAGAGGAACCTCGAACCGTACCAAGTGCCACTGCACAAAGACACACATGGGAAAGGTCATGAGCCCATCGGCCCTCTCACAGGACACAGACCCTGGTTCTTGGCTTTTCATTTCTCTCCCTACACAGACAGTCATCATGATGCCTCTCGTCACTAGGCACCCACAGCCTCCAGAGCCTCTCCACCCCTGTTGTGTCAAGGTGTACTCCCCAGACATGCTTAGCAACCCTGCCCAGAGTTCCTCCTCAGACCACCATGTCAAAACATGGTTTGCAAAAAAGCTACTTCTAGCAAAGGTCCCCCTTAAACACAGTTGCATAATTTTGGCTTAGCATGTGGGTAGGGAGGAAGGGTATGGGAAGTAGCATACTGAGCTGTATGACCCCAGAGGCCACCCAGGACAGACATGTCATGGGTTTCCTGCACAGAGACACTTGAGAAGGACAAAACAATACCAGCCCAGGTTGCACTGAAGACACCTTAGCAAAAGTCAGGCAGCAGAAGGCCATCATCTCCCCATACATGTTATCCATGAATTTTCCCTGGGGACTCACAGGGGTTTGCACGATGAGACAGTAAGAATCTGTTACTATACTGGGAGAAGCACTGCAGAGGACCCTGAATAGGGATGTGAAACCTAATGAGTGATCCTGGGCAAAGAGAGAATAAATGCAGAAAAATCACTTCAAGCTTTGAGACAACCTTCATAAATAAAAGTAAGAAAGATCAAAATCCTCAAGGGATACATATAATACCTCTTAATGCCACGAGAAGCCTCAGAAAATATTTAATCGGGGCACATTYGACTGAAACAAATATTTTCCTAAGACAAATTATAAAGGAGCTGATGATCTGCCTACTCAGTGATTGAGAAGAAGCCAGCAAAAGTGGGCTTTTGTGTTCTTTCTGCTAATTAATATCCATTGCTATCTTCCTGTGACCACTCTGGATTCAGTTCTCACATCTTTGCTCACAATGGCTACAGCCTTCCCCAGTAATCATTTCCACTGAAAGCATACGTACAGAAGGTAATTTCAGAACATCTGTGTATTGTCTTCCATCTTCCCAGAGAATACATTCCAGTGAACACTGCTGAAGAGACTAGTCAGGCTTTACATCCTTGTTTCTGCTTAGATACTCAGTCAGTGTCATGGAAGCTTTAAGAACATTTCATTACAAAATCTACATAGAAGACACATTGTTAATGTTAAATACAAGTTAAATCCCCAAATGACAAGCTGAACATCTGCAAAACACGAACAGAACAGTCCACAAACCCATTATTGCTGTATCACCATCCTTTTTGTACAAGGGCTTGACTTCCAAGAAGTCTGTTAGCTATCACTGTATACTACATAAGACTGTACTGCAGTCTTAAAGGTCCTGACAACCAAGACTTTGATTTGGTAGGCATTCTGTCTTTCTAAAACATATCATCAGAAGACTATGGGTGAAGAGAGAAACTGTGCTATGAGCATGTGCTGCTCAAGAATTTTAACAAGAACAGTTCAGATCATCTTTCTTTTTAGGGTTATCATTTGCTCTGCTCCAGACACTCCCATATGATTAATCATATTAATTATGCAGGTTTGAAGGCTTTGAGGTAAACAATATAAAGGAAAGCTGATAGAGCTGAGAAACTAAAATAAACAATGTAAAGAAAAAAGAGAAAAAAATATTGGTGTGAACTTCACAGTATCCTTTGCCCTAAATATGCAGAAAAAATAAGCAAGGAATTGTGTTTTAGTTAAATCAACTACACTTTMAACTTTAACTTCATGTCTAGTCCTCTATTTGCCAGTTTCCATTTATACCTTTCAACCACAGTCTCAAAAACTGGAGGTGTTTGGAAAAATATTAAACTGTTGTATGCATTAAGTACATTAAGTACATATTGTCCCTTAAAAACCTGCTGATGAATGACCTGCAGAGGAACTTCCATTATTAAACAACAATTATTAATTATTAATTAAAAAATTACTAAACAACAGCTTGAGCTGTTACTAGCTGCTCGTCGCACTTTCACTCATAGCTGCTAAGCAGCTGGTCAAAAGAAGTAATTGCTTTTAGATAAATAGGTTTACTCCTGGGATCATGGAGTAAAGTTCTGCTCAGTCTAAACTGGGACATCCCACTTTCTCCTGGTGTCGTGGTTTAACCCCAGCCAGCAACTAAGCACCACCCAGCCGCTCGCTCACTCCCCCCCGCTGGGATGGGGGAGAGAATCAGAAGGGTAAAAGTGAGAAAACTCGTGGGTTGAGAGAGAGAGAGTTTAATAGGGAAAGCAAAAGCCATGCACACAAGCAAAGCAAAACAAGGAATTCATTCACTACTTCCCATCGGCAGGCAGGGGTTCGGCCATCTCCAGGAAAGCAGGGCTCCATCACGCGTAACGGTTACTTGGGAAGACAAACGCCATCACTCCAAACGTCCCCCCCTTCYTTCTTCTTCCCCCASCTTTATATACTGAGCATGATGTCACATGGTATGGAATACTGCATTGGCCAGTTGGGCTAGCTGTCCTGGCTATGCTCCCTCCCAGCTTCTTGTGCACCTGGCAGAGCATGGGAAGCTGAAAAGTCCTTGACTAGTAGACTACTTAGCAACAACTGAAAACATCAGTGTGTTATCAACATTCTTCTCATACTAAATCCAAAACATAGCACTATACCAACTACTAGGAAAAAAAAAAAATTAACTCTATCCCAGCTGAAACCAGGACAATGGCACATAATTAGAAATAAAACTCATAAATTTTTGAAATTCTAGGTCTCTGACACTTTAATATCATCCTTGATTGGACATTACTGACAAATGATATTTTGTTTGGCTTGACAGCCATTCTCTGTTCTTCTGACTTNAGTGTGTTATCAACATTCTTCTCATACTAAATCCAAAACATAGCACTATACCAACTACTAGGAAAAAAAAATTAACTCTATCCCAGCTGAAACCAGGACACCTGGCGATGGAACATCCACTAAAATGTGCAGATGAGAAACTATGTTTAAACTGCATTTAGCAACAAAGCAACAATTTAGTATCACTACAGAGCTGAAGATAAGATTGAGGGTGATCAAAGCAGGAATTTCTGAAGCTTTGTTTCTCCTGGGGTTCCACTGTGCTCCCAGCACCTTTATGCATTCTATCCCCAGTATGCAAAAATAAAGTGATCTGCCCTCCACCCGCATTTCAGTTGCCAAAAACAAATTAGGAACACAGGTCTATTTTATAGACCCTTTCTCCAGATTTTCTCCTTGGAAGCTCCAGTATTTGCCTGGAGAAAAAAAAAAAATGACAGATTTAAGGTAAGAAGTTTAAAATTGTACCTGAAAAACTCCATGAAAGAGAAGCCATAACCATGCTGTTCAGCAATTCCTGCACAAACAACGTTCGCAGATGCTCCAATCAATGTTCCATTACCTGCAGTTCAGAAAACAAATACCAGTTTATAGTTGTGCTCTGTTTCTTACCCTTCCTCTGTTTATTCTGCGCTAAAGTCCTAAGATGTACTAGTTAGAAAAGAAAAATCAATTTCTGTTACATATGCTTGAAAAGAAACATACAGACAGTATCTCCACATCCTATAAATAGCTTCACACTTTGAAAGGTAAGCCTGGTATCATTCTCTGATTCTACATAAGCCAGAAAAATAGGGAAGGAACATAACACCAATCTAGCAGTTGTCAAAATGACACCAGAGACTTGCATTCAGATAAATTTACTGATTTTTGGTTTTACATACAAGAAGGTGTCATCAGATGATCTGAAAACAAAGGATGAGATAGTTGGAGGGTGCTGAGAAAAATGGATGCCTTTTTTCCTTACACAAACTTGACATTGACAAATTAGTGTCTTTTTTACAGAGAGGGTAACTTATTGCTAAGATTTTTTTTTTTAAACAGAAATTTAAGACAGAGTAAGTGGGACAATGGAGGGGAATGGATCTGTTTCACATCTCTCTGCTAAGGCAAAAGGATCACCACAGATACAGAGTTTGCTTACCAAACCACAATGGTTCTTTAATACATAAAAGGACATAACTTTATTCAGTGAACTTCACCAAATTACATTATACATGTCCCCTTAAGAGAGGAACACACCAAAGGAAAGTAATATGCCATGTTTATAATATACATCTATCCTCTTTGAAGAACTACATACTTCTCTTTTCTCCTAAGCTTTTTCCAGTAACTAATTTATTCCTGTGTTTTCTCTAAACTTTCAACAATGTGGCAACATAAAGAAGTCAGGCATGCAGAGCTCAGAAAGACCGACCCATTTTCTATAGCTTTCCCATGAGTCATACCTCAGACTTAAGGAATGCTGTATACTTGACTTTAAAAAGCAGATGTCTTCAGCAAATATTTCTGATCTTAAGCACGACTCGGGAAGTGACAGTGACTCCTACATTCTGTTCCTTAACTGAAATTTTGAACAAAAGAGGTAACAATCTAGGAGAAAAAATTTGTATACTATGGCAAGTCATCTCTTTTGCCATACACCATTACATTAACAATCCATTATTCTAAGCACAAGTCTTCCTTTGCTCCCATTGGTATATAGTTACTCTACTCATTTTGGCCCTGTTAAACATTACCGCTCAGTGGAGACCAGTCTTCTGGTCTGACTTTGAGAGAAACAGATCAGAAGGCAATTAATGCTCCAGTTAATTGCTTTGACTTAGTAAATGTTTCAGGTCACCCAGAGATCAATTTACCAAAGAATAGGTCAGAATAAAGGCAGAAGGATTATTCCCCTAAGTATTCACACATGGTACCCATATGGCCTTCTGCACCTGAAAGTGCACACAAAATGAGCAGACTTCTAAAAATATTCTTAAAAAATAATAGAACACTCTTAAATTCAAATAAAATGAAGTGACAGAGTTCAGAAGTAAGGAAAAGGAGAGAAAAGATGTGATGTGGAAACATTGGAGGAAGGAAGATCTTCCTCTTCTAATAAGAAAAAGGGAAGCAGAAAGAGCTTGATTGTGATAATTTTGATCCTAGTTTGGATTCAAAGTCATACCAGAGTCAGTGGATACTGAGATACAGGTTTTTGACAGGTCATTCTAGGGACAGAGCAACAACTTCGAGAAACAACTAAACCCTAAAAAGTCACTCAGGACTTTTTTCTTTTTAAAAAGTTGATTTCACGAAAGCCAAAGCTTTCCAAGAAAAAGCCCTTGTGTGGCCAATTTAAGATTTTCCAATTGAGTTCAAAGAGAAATCATGATTCTTATTCACTCCAGGATGGTCAATTATCATCAACACAAAATAAGCAGCAAACCGAGATTTTCATCCTGGAGTAGACAGCTGAACATGGATATCCATTGTCTCAGGTGAGTGCACTAAACAACACCTATTAAGAATGGGAGATTGGTTTTGTTTTCTCATCAACAGCCTCAAACAGCTCTTGAGCTGATCCCACTATGGAACAAGAAAGAAGCTGGAATCTTGCAGATAATGTGAGATGAGAAAAACATTCCCCCCTACTCCCTCCAATCCCAAATAGATATTTTATTTTATATCTTTAATTGTCCCATTATTTTTTTTTAATTCCTATTTTTTTCTGCTCTCCCAGGAGCTATGCTAGGTGAGCTGCTTCCTACTTGCTCTGTTTTTAAGGCTTTGACCTTGCAAAGGAGCTGGAGCTGGGTGCAGAGGTCCTCTCTGTCTATGAGGAGCTCTGCTGATGTTAGTGGAACTGCACATCAATAGAAGGTATATCCCTACGGACCATAAAAACACCATGGAGCATTCTTGTGAGACACCAAGGGCTATTTGTGACCTAGGCTTCTTGTCATACACAGTGAATCACGCACCGGCCCACGCGTGCTTCAGGTGTGAGAGAAAAGATGACTAACCTTACCAAAGGGCCAGAAACCTTTAAAAAATGGTGTCTAGGATAGCACAGGTCATTAGGAACTGCACAGCTCATTTTCCTTCCTCTGTCTTTGCCTCAAAGCATATTTTAGTTGCTTTAATGCATGTTTAAAGATACGAAATTTAACTTGGAACATCAGCGTTCCTGGTAGGCTCTGGCATGAGAAAGCCAAGACACAAAGCGTGTGGCTTAATGCAAAAACAGAACAAATGAATACAGCTGATGTTATTAGAGGAGTCAGGCAGGAACACTTAAGGAATTTTCAATTCCAAAACTAATCAGTAGTCTACAGCCTCCAAACATTTCATAAGAGGTTTCTGCTCTACATGTAGCACAATCAGACAACACCATCAGAATAATATTACTGTAGACAAGGAATATAGCTCTGGCTTCAAATTAAAGAAACAGGACTGAAACTGCACTTGTCCCATGGCTGTAAGTAGATACGGTCGAGATCTCCAAACAGCACGCGCTCTCCTATACTGTACATGGGCTACAGTAATGCCTTCACATAATGAAGTATTATGGAAAGAGTTTCTGCTTCAGCAGTGAATTGATTTCCCCAAGTAGATTTCACTTGAGGAGAAATTGTCACCTGAAATGTTATCTGAAAGGAGCAGCATTTCTTTTTCATTTGTTCGGAGCGTGTGTGCAGTTTAATTAGGTATTGGCTCAGCAGGCTTCAAAGAACTACACTGAAATTAACAACAGAGGCAAACTGGTGTTCCTCCTCCCAGGAACATCTGCGTCCACGGCAGACGTTTAACTCAGTAGTGAAACAGCAACACTGTGACCTCTGCATCATGGAAAACCTGAGACTAGGTTAATGTACATGGAAACCTACACACGTGAAATTCATTCCAGTTGATGCAAATGAAGAATAAGCATTTTCTAGGACTTCACCCAATCTTGACTTTATCTTCACATCATCTTCAATCTTAAAAATAATTAAGCTTAAAAAGCATAGCAAAGACTCTTACTTGCTTGTTTGTATGCTCAAAATGTAATAACACACAGGCGAACTGTATCAAAGAATAACATTGTAATAAGCAATCTGCTTTGATGACTCCTATTGTAACTTTTTTTGATGACTCTTACTGTAACTCATCCTTTATCACAAGGCAGATGGTTATTAAGAAACTGGATTCATTACAATGAATTAAATATTATATTTCTAATATCAATAGTATGTGATATGTATGAGGTAAGCCATACATTTTATCCTGCATATCTATTCTGCCTTTTATTCTTGGTAGACTACAGGCATTACTGTCAATACTAACCTCACTTAATAATTCATAAGCGTGAAATCAAGACAGACCTTTTCCTTAATGCAAAAAAAATTTCTCGCTTTGAAGTGTGATCATAGAAAGATACAGACATGTCACTTAAAGAGCTGCTGCTGCCTAGGCTACAGGGAAGAAAATGACAGAGGAATCCTCATGGATCATAGTCATTTTTCCATGGACCTGCCCTGGCTCTGCACAATCATTGGAGAAGCACAGTAGAAGGTCTTCTACTGTTTCTGTCCAGAAAGGGTGACATAAAAGTATCTTTCTGGTATTTCTCAGGGCAAATTACTTTAAATATCTTTAGGGAATGTGAAATCAACTCAAAGTAGAAGAAAGTATTCAATGGTTTTAGTTAATAAGAATAAATCTATCAAGAAAGATCCAAAACCCACATATTAAAAGGTGCCTTTGCATCTCCAGCTAACTTAGAAGTACAAGCAGGAAGATGTTGAGAAGGTTTGTTAAGCCTGATTTGCTATCTGCAGTATTTACCAGCCTTGCTTCTTCCAGCCTTCTGCTTCCATTTGTAGCTACTTCTTCGCAACCCAGTGTTCAGTGATCACCCTCTGCTACATCGCTCCTTCGGAGACTGACAAATTCAAACCCAGAACCTGCACACCGCACATAATGCACCTCCCTTGGGCTCATACAGCCTCTCCCTCAGCAAACAGAGTTTGCCCAGGTGWCTATAATCTGCAGCGCACTGAAAATCAGTGCTGGGAGAACGGGTTATGCTTACTAAAGGAAGGGGCTGGGAAATCAGGAAAGAATCGTAACAAGAAAAGGGAGAGAGTTTGCATCAATAACATGTTTCCTCTCACTTTAAGCCTCCGTCTCAGCTGCTAATTTTTACTTGTCAGCAGCATATCTTATATCTAAATACCATTAGTTCTCAGGTGTCTCTTTGGTATTGCCCCCTCAAGAGCAAGCCTAACCCTTGGGTTTGCTGCATTAATACGTTTGCCTGAAGAATCACCTCAAAGTGCCCGGCAGGATTAGTGTTTATTACTCAAAGCGCTGAGAAATCAAAGGGAAGGGATTATCACTAATAAAGCTGTTTGGCCTAGCATGAGCAGCCTTTATAAACAGTAACTTTCTCAAATATAAAGGAGATAGTACCTTGTGCAACAGCAAGCTTAAAAGTGGATTAGAAAAGTCTCGCTTTGTTGTGAGCGTTACAGACCACTTCCCCTCCACATGCTCTGACAGTGGATAACAAGCTACACCTATGCTTAACCGATAGACTTTCTGTGTTTTCTCTTCTCTGTATCTCTGGCTAGCTAATGCAGAAGCAGAAAGTCTACCCTGTTTTCATGTCAACACAAGCCCTAAAACCAGCTTTTCCTTGACCTTGGACAAACATCTGTGCAAGGCGCAGTTTGACACAGGCACAGCTGTTTGCACTGCTTTGTCCCAGACAAGAGCTCTCACTCTGAAACCAGGAGTTTGTTACAGAATCATGAATAATTTTAGGGATGCTCAGCCCTGCTTTTTGCTGTAATCAAACTATCCCATTATAGTGTCAAAGCAAAACTCATTGAAGGAAGCCAGCTCCTTGCTTCCCATCCATTTTCAAAAGAAGACTGTGCAGTCTCCCATATGCTTTACATCGTTAAATATAGGTAGACTGACATGTGCGGCTTCCTCTCCATGGCATATTCCATTTCTCTACTTAAAGCACAAACTGAGCAAATGTAACAAATCTGGCTGCAGACATGAACACTAAATAGTTACGGTTTTGATTAGCCTTACAGGAGACAGCCTTCATAGCTTTCAGAAATTTTCTGTTTCACACAAAACTAATCCAGATTTGCCTCATTAAACAAAGCCATTTATATTCATCTGTTAAATGTCTACAAGTCTTGAATATCTTTTAATAATTGTTATGTGTAAAAATTAACAAGCCCTGGATAATCAAACTTTGCAGTCAATAAAGASCTACAGAATCAAGGCCAATTAAACCATTAACAGTCTCTAAAATAACGAGGAACCTCAAGTCATAGGCAGTAATGGGGAGAAGGCATGCATGAACTCATTCACCATTRTTATATGTTATAGATTGCAGTCGTACGATATCAACATTTTTTAATTTTACCCCTTTGGAAACTTTTTGAAGGGGATGTTTCTGCACAACTACATACGCATGGAGTTTATAGGAAAAAGAAAAAAAAATAATTTAAATCAAAGTTTTGAGTTAACTTATCCAAAAAGTTCATTGGCCTGCATTCAATCCAACACTTTTTATCAGGTGAACTTTACCATTTTTTATCACCACTACTATACAACCAGCAGTTGTTGTACAGTTACTGTAAGTATTGCACAATGTTGCTGAACATCCTGCACTTGTTACTTTAACGACATAAAGAAATCCATAAGCTGCTTTCAAATCCAGACATCTGTAAAAGAGACGTAAAACCTGAGGTGACCACTAAGGTCATCTCTCTCCTCAAAGTCAACTTACCCAGTACAAGGGTAAAATAAACTAGTATAACAAGAGATAGTGTCAGCAGTGTACTCTGACATGCCATTCCCTCATGCCCTGAAACACATATTCAGGCAGGTTCCATTTGAAGCCTTTAATGCTGCACGCAAGCCCCAGCTTACACATTTTTTTCTCTCCAATTTTTAGACTCGGAGGCTAGAACTATGTCAGCTCAATGTCACAGCTTCTCCACAGGTGGCACTATTAGGCACCAAATATTGAAAAATAATTCCATGTGTAGATACCTGGCATAAAAGTACCTTATTCAACTTTATCACAACTTCCTTTGAAGCTGAGCAGAACAAGATAATATTAGTCAAAAAAAAAAGTGTCCCTCCATTAAGTTATTTCAGAATATGCAGCTGCTTTAAATTCAGATTCCAACTTAACTAAAATTGACTTTCAATTGGAGCCTACCTGTTATGTTTTCCTACGGTTTAAGTGCCTTGTTTAAAAGTTTCATAACTCCTGCTAGTGCCCCTCTTTGGTTTAGGTGTGCTAACTGCAACTGTGTTACATATATTTATTAATATATGTATAAATAATATCTAGGGCATGATTATAACTTTCTTCAGCATCATACAGCGTGTCTGATTCATCAGTATGAATCAATATGAATATTGCAGATTGAGGGTTTTTTTTTCGTCCTCCCTGCTGCACCACTTAAGGTGCAGGAAAGGGGGTATTATCTGGAAAGTGTCTGCAGAGGAAGGAAAGTAGATAAGCCAGTATTACCTTCTGCACTTAAGCGTTTTGAAGCTTGCTATAGTTTSCTTGTCTTGTTCTGTCTGATAGTCCAAATGCTACCTCCTAACTTCTGCTGACAGCTATGCAGAGTCTGTATTCTCGTATTGCAGCAACTCACCGATACAACATAATGAGTTTGAATATTTGATATTATTCTGAAAATAGAAGTGGCCAAGACTTCTGGAAAGAACCTTCTGTAATTTATGATAAACAAATGCACAAAGAAAGTAAATAAAATTAAACAAAACTCCACATATGCTTTGTAGGAGTCTCCGATGTCATCTCTGATTATTATCCTATCTCTAATTTGCAAAACTTTATAGCATGCTGTTATTTTACACAGATTGAAAACCATTAATACAACATTTCAAATTCATCAGTAATGCAAGCATTATAATCAAGTGAGCTTGATGTTTGGCATAAATTCTTTTTCTAAATCAATGTAAAATAGAATAGAATTCTACATATTACACATAGCTCTCTTGTTTTCCATTTTAAAATCTCAGATTTACCATCCAAACTATAAATCCTCATCAGTACAGCTGAAACCCCATATACTTCATATTTCACCCTTAATAACATACATACATCTATATATGCATGTCTGCCCGGATAACTCTTTTCAAGCTTAGAAAAATGGCCTTGCTGAGAAAAATTGACTAGGTTCAATATAGGTTTTGTTTCCATATTAACTCAGTGTCTTAAAGCCAAGCAGGCCTCTGATATTGCCTTAATACAGACAAAGGTACGTCTGTCAAATGCACACACTCAGTTTTAGCTGTTTTTACATTTTACATTGACATCTTCCATATCTCTTCCATGCCACAGAGGATGCCACATTCCATGCCACATTAGGACGAGAGGAAATGGCCTCAAGTTGTGCCAGGGGAGGTTTAGACTGGACATTAGGAAAAATTTCTTTACTGAAAGAGTGGTTAAGCACTGGAACAGGCTGCCCAGGGAAGTGGTGGAGTCACCATCCCTGGAAGTATTTAAAAGATGTGCAGATGAGGCGCTTAGGGACATGGTTTAGTGGGCATGGTGGTGTTGGGTTGACGGTTGGACTGATGATCTTAGAGGTCTTTTCCAACCTTAATGATTCTATGATTCTATGATTCTATGATTATTTTCAGTAATCTTAAAGATTAGAGAATTTCCTTTCTCTGCAGGGACTCTGGTAGTGAGCCTGGCTCTCACACCAAGGACTTTACAGCACTGCTGGGCTTTAAGAACTTGATACTGAAAAAACATGAAGATGGCCCAGAGTCTGAATGTCATGAAAGAGCTAAGGAAAACAGCAGCTAGGTTTTTATAAAAGGTTACAGGTTCTGGCTGTTCCAGAATACAGCTAGAAGACAGTCTGGGCACTCATATATCAATAGAGGGAAAAGATTCCTTGTGCTTATATCTGATGATGCTGTTCTTTATGCTACAGCAAAAACCGAAACTTTCAGTTAACACCTGAATGAGTTCTTCATTAAGAACAAGCAAGTAGTACTGCCATTTAATGGACAGCAATCACAGTTTATGTCCATGTTACTCATTTCCATCATCGCAAACATCATGGAAACAATGCAAAGTATACTCAGAAAGTAAATTAGATATTAGTGTAAGACATACAAAATACCTGCTGTGTTTTGCTTCTAGATCTGTACGATTTAGAGGCATAATACTGCTAAAGACTGCACTGAGGTCTTTAAAGAAAGACTGTGAGACATTTCCTGAATTTCCTTATTTGTTTTGCCTGCCTTTCAAAGTCAAGAGCAGCAACATCCTTTTCCTTTTGAAAGATCTCAAGTCTTTCCCACATATTTGGAAGTCTTTCTACAATACCACCCTTTGATTTGGATTATGAGTTTTATATCCATAGACAAAATACTTATCTAAATCCGGGCTGTCTCACCCACAAGACATAAAACTGAGCCCCAGGATTTCTCATCATTAAAAGACTCTTTTAGAAACAAAAGGAACTTTCAATATCAGTGTCCTGGTTAAAATCAAGCTCAGATAGGTATATTCTCTCCACTAAAAAATTTTCCTACAGTTTCAATTGCACATTGTGTACAACAATTAAGTTCAAAAACAAAGCTGAATAGTGTTCCTCCTAAATAACTGCTGTATTTTTATGCCATATATTCAGTTCTTAATAGACTTTTTGAATCTTTCAGGTTGAAAGGTGTTATACAAATTTGATCTATTGTAACTATAAAAGAACTTCAAAAGAACTACAGTTGTGTTTTTTTCATAATATTATTATTATATATTTTAATACATTTTATGTTTTATTGAAGACTATCACTTTTCCCTCATATTGCAAAGAGGGAGGGTTGGTTTAGGAATATAAACAATATTTCTAGGTTTATACCTTCAGTGTGTCTGAAGCTTTAAAAGCAGTTTAGGATTTTATTGAGCAGAATCAGCAGGAATAATAAATCAGTGATACTCCACTGTGCAAGGCCCCGTTGGCATCAAGGGGCAAGGGAGGGGTGCCAGGAGGCAGAATAGCTATAGCACTGGGCCACTGAGAGAAATCCCACTGTTTAGCTACACTGTGGGTTGCACTCCTCTAATAGCTGTAATTAGCACAATGTCCTGTGGATAATGGATTTTATTCACGCCTGGGTTTTGACCCCGTAAGGTTAGAAGAAAAGTGCCAGCAGCCCCCTCGTCCTACCTCCTTTCTTGAAGTAGAGCCTACAGCTGAGATTRTGTGGCCAGAATAACACAGCTGTATGCATCCTAGAGTTTGCCTCTTTCTGCAGAATTGTGACAATGATGACTTTCAGGTGTTGTTCTCCAGGAAAACATACAGCGAACAAAAATAAATAGTGCAGAACTATAAACTGCAGAAAATGTCCCCTTTGGACCACAGCAATAGTCATTGCAGCAGAGAAATACTTTTTGCACTTTTCTACGCTAGCAACTGAGAACTCAAAAGGTAGGGACTTCCAAATATTAATTCAGTCACATTTTAACTCAAGCCTCTTTTTTTTCTCTTTTTCCCAAAAACATTCCTTCTATAAATCATGAAAAGAAAAAAGAGATAAAAAAGACAAATAAATGCCAGCTCTTTAAATGTCAAATGTACAAAAACCCCTTCAAATAATATCTTAGCTATAACCTCTTCAGCTCAGTAAAGAATCTAGTTCTACACAATTGAACAGTCTTAACAGGTGTATTTCTGATGGTGCACTTACTCAAATTGAGTTGAATCCATGTTTCATGTTATTTTAAAACTTATGAGCCAATAGAAGCAGGGCAATTAAAACTCCTCTTGTTCTGAAGTTGCTGGAGCTAGCAATCTTCCTTTGTCCTCCAAAATTTCAGGGCAGCGTTCCCTAGACACTATTGGAAGGTCTACATACAACTTAGTCTCAAGAGGTACCAAAATTTCATCATGTACTAGAATAGGAAGCATTAATGAATAACGCTTTATTCAATGTCCTCTCCTGCAAAAGAAATATGGATGCAGATTCGTCAGAACACCACAGAAAACAAGAGAAGTTACTACCTTGTTCGTTTCCTTTAGTTCCTTTTAAATTTCCTGTTTCTTTTTCCTTCATGGTCAAAACATAATTGAAATACTGGCAGATAGTACATAAAAAACCCCATAAGCAATACAATTTTTCCAGCTACTACTTAGTCAGCCTGACCATTAATGCCCAGACATACAAGAACTAATAGGGTCATCCAGCATTCAGAAGAATTGACAAACCAAAAGGCCCCAAAGTCCTAATTCATTTGACCTGTCTTTGGGGACCCCTCTCAGCGACTGAATTTCTGCGCATTAGGGGCTCCAATGTGCTCTGCAGAGAGCGTCTGGCATTTCCAGTGGATGAATAAACATCTGCCTCCTGGACATGCCGGTCTCCCCATCACCAAACAGAGAGCCTGGGGCAGCCAGACTCCTAACTTACAACTTAATTTAAGTTCTTAAAGATAGCTGGGACAAATATAAACCTACATTTCCAGAACCAGATCCGCTGAAAAACTACCATGTTTCTTTCTTAACTGTGTAAGATTGACCTGACCTGAGCAAGAAAACTTCCGCAAACTCTGAGGAAGACCCAAAGATTTCAAAATTGTGACCATCTCACCAGGAACTGCCCATGGTCATCACTGTCCTTGGCTTCCTTGATTAAGAGACAGGATTTTTCATCCCTTCTCACTTTCAGAGACACATTTTACAGAGCAAAAAGCATCTACACAATATTCAGTTACTCCTTATGTCTGAGCCCAATGCCATGAAAGACAGAATAATTTAATAGCATCAGCTCTCTCTTTTGGGAGACACTGCTGAAGATGACAACAATGTGGCAGTTATACTGGCAAAGGTCTCTTCATCTTGCTTGAGACTGACTCAATCTTTCTTTCATTTCCAGGACAACAGCTAAAGCAATGAAAGAAAATTATTGTCTTTTCTCATCCTATCATCTTCCAACCCCACAGCTGCCTGTGTACTTTGTGACAGTAGAAAAAAGTAATTGCACCCACTGGAAATTTTTCAGGACAAAATGTTGCACGGCATTTTCCAAGACAGGCACAAATGCTGACGCTCCCTTCACGGACACATAAGCATACAGCACTGTTTACCCTGAACCCCACAAATGATATCAAATTACCAGAATTGAAGCTCTGCATTATGTAGTAGACAACTAACCCTAAAATATGTAGTTATAATGTATTATTTCATCAGACTCTTCTACAAAACCTCTTGTTTGCCAGGTTCCTTTGGTTGCATGAGCGGTGATAAAATCCAATCTTTTGCCTTAAGCACCAAGCAGTAACGATATAATTGTCATTTACCCCTTCCACAACGGGATTAGCCTACCTTGAGGATTCCTTCACACCACTTCAGTGCTGGTAAGACTTTTCTTTCAGAAATAATTTTTAAAGGCCATCAACGCTTCCTTTTTTAAAAAAAGAAAAGCCCTTTTTCCCTCACTTTTGGGGGGCTATGAGATCTTTTAAAACAAAAGCTTTTCCACACTTTTCATTTCCTAACAATAAGTTTTTTGTTTTGACATGGGAAAGTCAGAAGCATATTAATTTTCAAACTAACACTCCTATGAGACCTTTGCCAGTAAAACTTAGCATACGCTCAGCTTTATCCTAATAGAGCACAGACMGGAGAGTTTAAGCTTTTGCTAATAATGATAATGATCTAACTTTTTATCCAAATATTTGTATGGAGCCTATCTGAACACCTGGGCACGTCATATGGATCTCTAGTGATTTTAATTCAAATAATTCCCATGGTACTGTTTACATTTTTACTTTTGTCTCATACTGCATACACACAGAAGTCTCTGTTAAAATCCCAGCAGCCCTTCAACAAATCAAATTAAAGGAATTTGGGTTAAGATGATAACTGATACTTTAGGAAAATCAGCTGAGATCTGTAAAGGCTCCAAGGCTGGTGAAGTGCCTCCCACTCAGAATATGTCAGCGTAATCTGGCCAACTTTATATTCCTTACGTTTTGTTTTGGTTTTTTAATCTGAAAGTTTAATGAAATCAGAGTGTGTTCGGTGATTGTGAAGAAAAAGAAGCAAATTTGCAGCAAATTGTGAAGAAAGATGATATTTTTATGGCAAACATCTATATAAAGATATGCTGATTATTCAAATCACTGGTTTTAAAGAGGAACAGATTAAAGTCACAATATACTGTTGAGTAATGATGAGTACAAAAAGATATTCCTCAAATGAATAACTGTTGTTTGGTATAAATTGTCGTGCCTTTGCAACACGCTCTTAAAATTCAACCTGTAAATTACATCATTATAATCTTTGTTAGGTATTAAGGTCACTTGTACTAGCAATCACTTAGCTAAATAAACCAACCAGAACTTGTATTACACACAAACTGATTTTATTTTTAATCTCTGTAAAGTCAAGAAAATATTTGGAGGGGCATGGAGGTGCAGAAGGGGTTGATTCATTGCAGAACACCATTTTATCCATTTTAACTTTATTTAACCTAACTACCTAAATATTTAGGGATCAAAACACAGCCCAATACAATGTAATTAGCATTAAAATTCTCAGTAGTAAAAAAATAATACTAACTTTATTTCTCATTAAAAACTTACACATTTTAATTGCACTTAGTATGCTTGCTATTTGGAAATGTTGTGTTGTAATACCTTCATAAGCCATTTGCAGAATGTAAAAAAAGTAAGTAATCAAGTATAAACATTAATTTAAAAACTACCAGATGGCTATTCTCCTTTATTGTTATAACGAATAGAGAGGAAATCCTGGGCCTACAATACATACATGGTACATTTTCAATTTAAAAAAAAAAAAAAGTAATGAAACCGTCTGCTTGTTTTGTGCTAATGCATTGACAATACCAGAAATCCCAGTTAACACCAAGATGGGCACTAGGAGAATGGCTATTAGCTTTCATTATTAAAGGTACATTTCCCAAAGACTTCAAAAAGTCTTTCCTTAGAGTGAGGAGTGCTAAATAGGTCAGCAAATGGATACTCAAACCATTTCTGTGAGCCAGCTGGAAAACCTCCCAGTGACTTCAGTAGACTTTGAATCAAGCCCTCAGATCTCAGCTATTATACATTTTCTACATCTTTTCAATGAGCAGCGATGGGTCTCTGTTCTGAAAGCTAAATGTGTCTTTGTATTTTTTCTCACAAAAGATCAGAACCCCATAAGTACCAGCTGGACTGCTTCTTTGTGCGTCTGTACTCTATGCAGATATGCTCTTCAAACACGGACGGCAAAAATCCTATTGTAGCAGCAGACAGTGACTGGGATCCTTATCCAGGAGTCCTTTGAAGTCAAAAGGAGCTAGATCAAGCCCTCCCTATGCTTTGCATGATAAAATCATTGAACCTATTGTGCCAGTTTATACATGCCATAGTTGCATAGCTATTACCTTATGTCAGCTTTCTCACATAAACTCTTACCTCCAAGGCACGCACCCATGGCCAATGAGAAGATTAATGGTTTCATAGGCAAGTTAACATCAGGATCTTTACTGAGGCTGAGAAGCACAGGAATCTGTGGTTTAAGAAGAAAAGAGAGAGAGATTCAGGAGACATTAGCCAACCATCAGCACGATATAAATAAAATTCATTCAAGTAAACAACTTAAAACACCAGCAAGTCCGAGGAATATTTTTCTTTTTTTTTTTTTTTTAATTAGTATCTTTCCATCATATTCTTGTTCTGGGCTCACTTTTCCCCACTGACTGTGCTAGTCCCACAAGCCAAAAAGAAGGCATCGGCAATGTTAGGCCAAACCTGACACAGGTACTGCTGACAAAACTGAGGATCTCTTAAGGTTATGACTGCCTCCCATTAGATCCTTCTAGTTCAACAGGGAACTGACAGTGACTATAAATCAATTCCCCCTCCATTTCTTGAAACCTAAAGGACAGAGCTATATCCCCTCTTCTTGCTGGAAACAGCTGTAAGAGATGTCCAGACCTTCATAATCAAGATGGCTGTAGATGATGTGTCAGTAACTAAAAAACTCCTGAATCCTTGTTATAATSAAAATTGCCTGATCTGTTAGGGGAAAAGTGAGAAAGATCAATGTGGCAGGCTTTTGAATTCATAAGCAGAGCTGAGTTATTTTACTTTTTATTCTAACATTATATTTACCAGATAATGTAGATTTAGTTCACTGGGAAATATTTGCAAGTTTTATGAATTTCATTTAATCATTTTAGCAAATAAAATAAAATAAAACCCCTTAAAAGTCAAATGAGGCTTGTAGGGAGACATAATAGACTTCATTAGGCAATTGGTATAAAGCCCCAAAATACAGCAGGCAGGCTTTCTAGTAGCACCAGATCTCAGTCGGTAACACCCTTCAAAGCTAAACAACTTTCGCCTTAGCTGGGAAAAACTGGTCTGAGTTCAACTTAATTGTGTAACCACTTGGTTTGAAAGAAAGGCGTAATCAGTACCTGTAGAGAGAAGGTCATTAGCAAGGGGAGAGGTGATAATGTTATTAACCAGTTTTTAATGTGCACAGAGGTTTACGGGACCAAAAGGGAGAGAGAAAGAATAAACAAACGTGGAACAGCGAGAGATCAAGCAGGAAGAGATTTGTGGAAATAACTGTGGTATGCCTTAAAATTAATGCTTTCTCAGAGTCGAGGATTTTCAGTAGTGAATAGAGTTATGACTTTTAATCCTCCAATTTGTCATTTGAATGTATTTCACAAGTCCCCCTCAAGGGGTATGATCTCAGAGATGGAACAGCTGCTTCCTGAAAAATGTTTTCACTTTGATGGYTGAGTGATGCTCACCTTTACTGACTGTGTGTGTTCTTTTGGTATGGAGCAATATATAGGCTTTATGAAGAATTACAATCCTTTCCCCCTCCCTCCTGACAGTGGTGCTAATCATCCCTCTTAAATCCTCTAACTGATTAACCTAGATAAGTTAATGTCTAAACAATTATTCTTGAATTGTAGATTGCCTGAAGATGTCTATCTCTATTTTAAGGCCTAAAGAAGAGTCAGCGTGCCCAACATCTTGTCTTTTTTTTTCCATGAAACAGTCACGAAAGATTTCATTTCTCCCCACAAACTTTGTTTCTCTCAAACCATCACTGCCAGAACATGATATGCAATTCAAATTGGAGAAAAGGAGGCTGAGGGGAGACCTTATCGCTCTCTACAACTACCTGAAAGGAGGTTGTAGCAAGGTGGGTGTCAGTCTCTTCTCCCAAGTAACAAGCAATAGGACAAGAGGAAACGGCCTCAAGTTGCGCCAGGGGAGGTTTAGATTGGACATTAGGAAAAATTTCTTCACCGAAAAGGTTGTCAAGCATTGGAACAGGCTGCCCAGGGAAGTGGTGGAGTCACCATCCCTGGAAGTATTTAAAAGACATGTAGATGTGGCACTTAGGGACATGGTTTAGTGGTGGACTCGATGATCTTAAAGTTCTTTTCCAACCTAAATGATTCTATGATTCTATGATTCTATGATCTGAAATTAGCCTATCCCTGATGTCAAGTACTAACATATGCAGGAAAAGAAACAACTCGTGCATCTAAAAGGATGTTTTGGAAGCAGGATCTCTAAAAATGAAGTAGCAAAGATCCACTGATAATGGTGATGATGATAGTTATTTTTATGAGCCTGGATCTTTCCAGGCAATTTAAGTGTAGATGTGGCTCTTAGGGACATGGTTTACTGGTGGACTTGGTAGTGTTAGGTTTGTGGTTGGACTCGATGATCTTAAAGGTCTTTTCCAACCTAAATGATCCTATGATTCTATGATTCTATTCTGTATTTATTTCAAAACAATGTTGTGTTTCAACATAAAACAAAATTTAAACACAAATACTGAAATCACAGGGTAAGCCATCTTGCTCAACCTAAATAAAGCATTTTTACCTACTATATAATTTTGACCCAAAAATGATTATCTAGTTCCTCAGAATTATTTGCAAGTATCCTGATGTACTATAGTAACATCCTTGTTGCAGGACACAATCCTGAACTATGCAGACTAGCAATACCTTTTTAAATTAGACTCCTCCTTGTGCATGCCCTGCCCAGCACAGAGAAGGTGGGTAGGTAGAGCAGATTAAAATGATTATCCTATTTTCTTGTTGTTGAGGTCAGTCCTAAAGCTGTTGCCAGCCAGCTTCCAGGTGCAGAGCAAGTAATGCCATTTTCACGCCCCACTGGTGGGAACCGTGCGGAAAGCAGAGCTCTACAGCCCTCCAGGAGCCCCCTCCCTAATTACGGCACTGTGAAGGAGGGGGAAGCAAGAAGCAAAACAGAGATCCCAGACAGAAAGTCCATGAGGTAACTCTCTGCTAGGTATTTGCAGCCACATAAGCATAATAGTCCCATCAGAAAATTTGGTTCTCTGTTTAGTGAAGCAGCTCAGCGTCAGAAGCCTGCAGTGCCCTGTAAATCTCTGTTGATTGAAGACACAGAAACTCCCTAGAAGAAAGTCACTGAACAAAAGTTTCAACTCACTGTGTCTTCTTTTAAACACAAAGATACATTGCAATGTATCAAGAGAAGGTGCAACTGTGTAATGTGCTTGAATCTCCATTTCTTAATTTTTTAAACCCAACAAAGTATTTTAGGAGCCTAAATACGGACTTGACCACGCTGGTGTTATTGTTATCTCCTTGACATAACATTGCTTTTCTTCCACTTAGAAATACTGTGAATTCTTTTTAAAAGGATTCATAATAATTACTTATCTATGTTAAAATTATCATCAGCGATGTCATGCTCCTAAGTGCATTAACAGGCAGTTGGGCTAGATCAGGAATCTCTGCTCCCATAAATGCCTGGTTTTGCAGCAAGGGACAAACATTGAAACATGCCCTAGTAATACATATTTGTGTACACTTAAAGTTGGGTGTTTTCCCTATTTAAAGGAATTCATCTCTGCCAAAGAATAATGCTTATAAGTCAGAAAGGGAATGGAAGTCCTACAGACTTCTGACACATGCTTGAAGTTAGATTTAACATGCTTATATCCCTTGTAAAGAAGAGGTATTTCTAACAAGGAACGCTGCACCATAAGATTCAGCTTTGAATAACCACATGAAAGATGAATGCAAAACATTCAGTTAAATTTCTAGTGTTTCAGGTAGAAATATTTAGTTGATCCATAAAGTACACCAAATTTTTTGCAAATGTTATGGGCTATCCTGTGTGGCAATTGCGTGCCACAGTCTCCAAAAGTCACTAGCATCTAATTCTTTTGATCTAAAAGTAGGCATAAGACATTCTAATTTCCATCCTATGAACTTTCCTGCTCCAAAAACAATAAAGAATTAAGAAACTTGATCATCAGCAAAAACTCTTGAAGAGATGTTGCAAATCAGTTAAAGCCAATGGACATTTCTCATTGCTTGAGCATTTGCATTTTAAATAGATAAGTATCATGCACAGGGTCAGCTACAAAGGAACCTGCCTCTCCATTTTCCCCCAAAATCACCTTTAACACTTTTTGCCACAGTCATTCATGCAATTATGTGCGAGGCAACATTTTTGCACTATCAATACCTCAAACCTCAGCTTTATCTACTGTTATAGTTAACCTGAGTGCTAAAAACAGAAATGCAAAACATAAAAGGGTTAGTAAGAAACTTTTCACTGTAGTTTTCGAAGTTTTTGAAAAACTGAATTCGTTCTACAACTCTTTCTGATTCAAGCCGTAGGCATTTACAATAGCATCAAACGCATTCCAAATTAGGATACATTGCAAACTGAGACATAGTTGCCTGCGATACATATTGTACAAATACCTTTGTCATATTGATTTGACATATTTGGAATGCAGATTTTTTCATAGTTTTATGAAGTGCTGCCCCTCCATGGAGAAAAAAGCAAAAGTTAAAGCTTATGAAGCCTCATGTTTCCTTCATTATTCCCTCTTCAGATTATGTAAACAGCACCCTTATCAATATAAGAAGGAGCGTAATAATGTCTTGTTAGGCAAATAGCTTTCATTTCTTATACCCTTTATTTCAATAATCTTACCAGGATAAATCTCTGTTTGACTAGCTTCTAGAAAACTTGCTAATTTTGCTGGAAAGTTCGATATTGAACCATGCCACATTGCTACTTGATTGGCAGGATTCAGATAAAATGAGTGATGTAGCTCAACAGAGCAAAGCCAAATCCCTCTCACCTACCACCATTGTAAGAACTGTCTGCCTCCAGTGAAACAGAAAAATGCAACTGTAGGAAATAGCGATTGTACCTGGAAAAAGGAGAATGTCCTCAAAGACTTGAAACAGAAAGGACCTAGTCATTAATCTCATTTCTATATAGGGTGTTATATGAATTATATATATAGGATGTAAGCTGATGCACAAAGAACAATGCAAGTGTCTACAGATGTTGGCACATTTGTCTATATAACTATCCCAACCAAATTCAATCCTTGTGAATAAAATGTTTGTTTATAACATATACTGTGGAAGTACACAGGATGTGTTACAAATATAAAAAGAACAAAAATGGAAATCTATATATTTTCATCTTTCACACTGTTTTTATTCTTGAATCAGTTTTGCAAGCTTTTAAAAATGGAATAGGATTTTATTACTGTTATAAATTATCCACCTTCCCTAGAAAACATCATCTATTAACAATTAATATTATTAGAAATTAATTCAGATTCAAAAAATACGATTCTGCAGGACAGCATATTTCTTCTCATCTCTCGCAGCTCACTAACATCCTCAAAATTTAAGCCAGATGAAACAATCAAAAAGAAAGGAAGCTCAATTTTTACTTGAAATGAAGGCTTTGAAAAAGAGAAAACAGAGAGATTTTAGACTAGAATTATATACACCAATTACTACTAAGCTAAATTTCATAAAACACTGTTAGTTTTCTCATAACAATCCTTGCATTTATATTGTGGTATGCAGTCCCTTTTTGTTAAAAGAGACTGGTGGTGATGTTTGCACATCTCAATTCTCATGTCTACCTGACAGAGGGGGTCTACCTGACACCTCCCAAGCCTTGTTCCTTCCAGTCCTGTTTGTACAAAAGTGGAATGGAGAGCCTTGAACATTTTGCTTTCACATTTATTTATTTTATTTTATATACATAGACTGCATTCTTTGTAAGCAAAACCATGACCAAAGAGTTAACATTTTCACACCTTGCTGTCACAGCCTCTTTTCCAAGACTCCAAATTACCCAAGAACAAGTTGAATCAAGACCTTTATCCTATTGACCTATTTTTACAACAAAACCTTCTCATCAGCATGGCATTCCACCAGTCAAGGAGATGAAGAAGGAAGACCTCTTTTGAAACTATGAAGACCTTCTTCTGAAATACAAGCAGAAATTATGATTTAGCTTTACTAGCTGGACCCTGGATATGCGGAGAGGAGACCAAAGAGGAGGGGCACTGGTCCTGCTCTATCAGTGAGCGTCTCCTCCTGGGATGGCAGGAGACTCATAAGAAACAGCAGGGTGAAGCCCTCTCAGCTACTTCTGCTTCACACACCCCCATTGTGCAAGAAGGGTAACTTAGACTAGTTTGTCCTATACCTATGCAGYGCAGTAGAAGGCAACAGGTCATATTGCCCATTTTGTCTATTTGTGCAAAATGACAATGAAACAACAATTCACATCTTTATTTTAGGGATTCATTGCTGCTCTACACCATGGGATTTCATAGCACACACTTTGCTAAGAACTGCATGTGGTAAAGATATCTTTTGTGAAAAGTGCAGAGAATATGCATTAATAGAAAAAAACTGTTTGTAGTTTCCCACATTGTTGATGATTGGTCTGTCTCTGCAGACAGCTATGACACAGTCTTGTACATTTATCAAGCACTGAAATGCAGGGCATAGAAAACTCTGGTAGGGCAGAAGGCAAAGAAGATCCAAAAATAAAACTGGCACTAAGAACATGAGATATATACAAAATATTCAGTACTGCAAATGAAAAGCCTCTGATAGTTTTAGAGGCAATAAATAGTGGGCCAAAAATTATCTGGTTTCTAACGAAGACCTGTCAGAGACTAAGTCACCTTGCCAGCCAGGTGGTAAATGGAAATTGTTTGTTACTCTATATTGAGGAAATAGTATTTAAACTCAGCTGAAACGAGGATTTACTATGGCTATATTTTTAGTTCTGGTAATAAAAGAAAAATATAAACAGATGGCTCCAGCATATGTGGCTGATAAAACATGTCAATTAAACTAAAGAGCATACGGGTAATAAAATCATGTCACCTAACATTCTAAGGGCAGAAATCTGTGGCTATTTAAATGACAATACTAGGAAAATGCAGGCCTTAAAAACGAATACATCTGCCTGTCAAGGAATGTCATTGTGAGTTTAGTCTGTTGAAAAAGGAGGAAAAATATCAGAGGATTAATAGAATGACACATAGAGCATCACTACATGATTCACCACATTTATTCGTCAGAAAAAGAAAGCTGGATATCCAGCGTGAAAAAAAACCTTGCCATTCAAGAATGAAAATGTGTGAGATTTAATAACTAAGCTCCTGGTTTATTAATTTTTTATGCACAGAACATTTTGTGGGTGTTTTTTAAGCAACTCCCAGATATATCTATATATATTAGATTTGCTGCTGGCAGCATAGTATTTTGCATACAGTCAGAGTTCATGGAGTTTCCCACAAAGTATGCCTCAAACTCAAAATATTTTGCTATTTGCCAATACGTTTTTTACATATTGGCAAAAAATGATTGATTTTCTTATCACAATTGCCAGGTATGTTTATGCAATGAAGTGCAATAAACACTCACTCATATAAACGTCTGTTTCATTAGGGAGCTGGATTTTCACTCTCCAATGCTTAAAGAGAAGGGAAAAGTCTTGGGATTACAGTTCATCAAGCAAGTTTCAGTCTCATCTTGTCTTGGGGCAGTTCATGATCTTTGCATTCAGGACAAATTACATGAAACGAGCGATTGGAAGATACTCTGAAGACTGTTTTGTCTTTGTGCAGCTCCAATGCTTTAGTTTAGTTTAACACAAACAGAATTTCACCAAGACAGAAACAGTAAAAGTAATCAACCTATGATGAGCTAAGTGCCCTCAGAAACTCATTCCACTGTTTCATGTGTGCAATTTTCTTCCTACAGCATCCTCTGTAGCATAAAATACTTACTGTGTTCTGAGCTCTTTGCAGAGATTTCAGTTTAGTGACCTCTGTACATGAATTCCATACAGTACTGACATTTTTGATGGTGGGGTTATACCAGATTTGCTCTTGTCTAGAGCAAAGAAGAATTTGACCAACAACAGTGTTGCACTGAAAAGGTATTTTCAGGGTAAGCTGCTTCAAATACTAAACTAATCTGATTTTTACAATTTCAGAATTTTTTAGTAAGGGAGAATTCTTCTCCACGATGCTGATGCTGAAGGCTGCTGAAAAGCATCAATGTGTTCGAAATGTTTAAACACATGAATATTTTGCACCTTAAAACATTTCCATCTTAAAATAACTGAAAATATTTAGGTTTTGTTCTTAAGACTGCAGATAATGTGTTGTGTTTATGTTTTAGGATAAGCAAGAATCCTAACTTGTCTATATAGATACTTAGCAACTCTTGAAAATGCTTAGATTTTCTTCTAGAAAACCATTTTCCTTATCTGTTTTCATTACTTCAATTCATAAAACCGTATGTTTCCTAGAATTCTTTGTAGTGCTGGCTCAGATATATTCATATTCTAATTACCTTTTTAAAATATTGATCTACAGCTTCCACTTTCACATCCTGTTAAGGTAAGAATCAGCCAGCTATAAAATTTAATGCTGTCAAATYTGAAACTTAAAATGGACCAGTCAGCTTTATCCAAATACAGATAAAGTGAAATTTTTTATCTCAAGATCCACTAATTAGGCACTCACATTTTTTTCATTTTTATTTTTCCTATACACAAAGCAAGTCATTATGAATCTGATTATCCCACTAGTACAAGCAAAGAAGCTGAAATGAAAATTTAGACAACCATCCTTCAACTTGATTTTTTTTTAAAGGAAACATAGTATCACAGTTACAGAGCTATCTGCAGTTTTTTCTCTTTTTCTTCCCTCCAGCTATGCGCCTCATAAATCAACCTCAGGCCTTCTTACATGCTATAATGGAATTCCATATTTCTTCCATTTCTCAGGCAGGTCCTGGGTCACAATACAGATCAATTGTATGAGCTCTTCTACATTAGCAAGTAATGTGGTGTAATAGGAGATTGAAAGAGTTGGAGCCGAATCTCTTCTTATCTACAGTGCTTTCAGTCCAGGGGGGTCAGTCATCTCACATTGGAGACCCTTACTTTTGTCCACTCTCATGCCATTTCTGAGTTACTACACTGAATGTGTGTAGCCCATCCCATCTCCTTGCTCCAAATCTGGACAACGCACACTGCACGGTGTTGTAGGGGATCAGTGGAAGACCTTACTCAGCAACACAGAGGCAGTGTTGGGGACATCCCATGAATGAACTGATGCCTGTTTTCTTGCACCTTCCCACCCTTGAAGGAATGGAGCAATATGACTTTCTAGACACCCTTGCCATCACAGTAGTTTTGCCCGCAGTCAGTTGGAGACTTAAAACCAGAACAGTTGAGACTGGCAGGACTGTCTCATCCCTTAAACATGGGACAAAAAGCACTGGATACTCACCTTTCTAATGCAGAAGACACTCTGTTGGTGCCCTTGACTGTGAGCTGCCACCAAGCCTTTCACCATCTTTGCATGATATTTCAGGAATCAAATCAAGTCAAATAGACTGTCACCCTGTGACCCTGGTTCCCCCTAACTCCTACTGGTCAATGGCTCACCACCTTGGGATGAGCAAATCTACTATTGGCAGAGGTCTCTGATGCCATCCTCCAAACACACTTTGCTCAGTCAGAGCATACAGCTGATATCTACGAAACCACCCAGATTTTTTGTACCTGTAGGTTCAAAAAATGGGAGGAACTTCATGGGTCGCCTATCCCTACCCAGTACTTGGTCCATCAGGACTATGACTGCAAAAATCACAAGAGCTATTGCCCCATTGTCATACGGACATTTGTTCACCACTGAAGGAGATTTATGAACCTCTTGGAGGGCTTCACTGGAGAGAGTCAGTACGTCTGCATCTTCCAGAACTATGAGCACAGACTCAGATGTGAAGCTGGCACCTTTTACCAAGAAGGACAGGACCATTCATGGCTACACAATAGCAGGTGCCCTATACTCCAGTATCACTAAGGCCTATGAAACCAAACTCATATATAGAAGCATGTCAGCTGGGTAACTGTGTGAATATGTGAGTGAACTATGTGGCTGAATAAGTGAATTTGCTGTGTGGATGGTTTTCTGCTATTAATAATTACAGCTTGATTCTGTAAATAGCAAGTCAATAAATAGAGATCTAAGAAATACCTGTTGCACTGTGTGTTTATTAGACACACACACACTCAGTCCCCGATTAGCGAAAAGCTATTCTATAAAAGAGCTGGAACCAATATCTGTAATAGTCCTCACCAGGAGTTCATAATTTTGACATATATAGTGATAAATAGCCTTCCAAAAGCAAATACTGCTAGTTTTGACAGTAGGAACCCAGTGCTAAAGAAACAAAAAAAAAAATTAAATGGAAGTTTATACAATCTTACATAAGAACTTGGGACTTAGTTACTCAGGAATTTTCTGTAAGTGTTTTCTAATGTAGAACGACAAAGACCAAAGTCCAAACCCATTCATTGAGATAGATGATGCTAGGTCTTGACTTTAGTCTGCCGTATAAGACATTAAAGTCTTAACACCTCAGCTAATGACTGCTCTTGCACAGGTGAGAATATGCCTGCATTTTTCTTTCTTCCTCCCTCCTCTCTCCATCGATTTTTAAAGAAAAAAAATTGTAGCAGTCTCTTAGGTTCAGCCCAGAACAGAATGAAAAATATACAAATGTGAAACGTCTAAACTCTTGGCAGGAATCCTTTCCTGTCCATCTGTATTTCACTCCCTCAAAGATACAGAAGAAGTGGTCTTCAGGCATCCCAAAAGATTCCTGTGTTTCAGTCCCATTCCCCAAAACATACTCCTTTAAAAGAGGGTTCCTTTCAAAACCTGTAAAAGACCCTTTGGTCGATGTGCATGCTGGTGTCTTTTGGTATTGCTCCAAACCAATTTTCATAGACTAGCTGGACGTGAGGCAGAACCTTTGAAGCTAAGATTTCTGCATTATTGCTTAATAGTCCTCAAGTGTTTGCTGGGAGGTGACTCATCCTGAACCAATCTTTCCCTTCGTGCCTATTGCTTGCAGTCTGTTGTTGTTAAATCAATATAATTCCACAGGAAACACCACGGTAATCAAACCAAAATACCATATTAACATATAATTGTAGAGCAGTTGCAAAACTGTCCAACCTATCATATGCCCTATAAGAAGTGTCCTAAACCTTGACAGAGGTTAAGGGTGGACATGACCACCCAATAGCAATGGAAGAAAAAATTATACTTAGCTGAGAACAAGCTGCAACAATGAATCATTCCTACGGTATAATGAAGGGATTATTGCACTTTATTGCACTTTAGACAGAGAACTTGATTGAATAAACCTATCTGATCATGCCCTAATTTGTTATAATTTGATACTTCTCTGATATTAAAACTCAGCTGCCAATAAGCATTTGTTATGATTAAAGTTATTTGCTGTTTTTTAAACTAATTACATAAGTAAGGTAGCAATAAAAGGTTCAGGTGTTAAAAAAGCATTAGCGTAACTACGCAGTGTATAGAGGGAAAATATTGACAGCAGTGGATGGCTAGTGACAGTTTCCATCAAAAAGACAATTTTACTTTTCAGCTACAGATGTAGATATAACCGGGAAAGTGCAAAAATACAGCTAAAACAGTGGATCTAGTTCCACAGCGAACTGCGACTGCTGGCAGCAATGGCCAGCTAGATGCCTAAATGGCATGAATAAGCTTGTAATAATGATTCAACCTTAGGGGATAAAGTAAACTACAACACAGCAGAGGTGGAAAAAAAAGCAAATCATAATCAGCCAGCTCAGCTCCCTTGCCAGCACCAGGACGTGGATGTGCAAGTGCTGCGCAGACCCCTACCATTGTAGCCGTGAAGGGGATATTGTCGATCACGGAGGAGGCCAAAGCAGACACCCAGAGCACTAAAATGATGGCCACCACCAAGCGCTGGTCCTCAGGAACCACCTGGAATTGAGAGAGGTCAAATTACAGCTTTGATGAGATCAGTGTTGCTCTGTCCCTCCGATGGCATAATTGCACGTTCTCCACAGTTTTAATTTATCAACATTTGTTATTCCTTCAGGCTCTGAGACAGGAAAAGCATCTTAAAGAAAATAGCCCGACATTTAGTAACACAATATTGTTCTTTTTCCAAGAAAATTTGAGCAAATAGAAAGACAAAGACTGATATTTCTAATAGTTATACTTACATTTCACACAAGAAATAAACTGTGCAACTCTAAACTTTCCTGTTTTGCTCTTTATATTTTCTTGGGTTTTTTAGACTACAGAAAAGGCTTCCCTTTTGCATTTATGGCTATGTTTATTCCGGCTGTGGACAGATATATACATACTAAATATCACCCACACCAAAGAATAACATGCTTTCTTGATATTGCTGATGCAGGAATGCAATCATTAACATTAAATTCAAAATGAAAGTATTATTCATTATTGGACTAAAACTATTTTCCTTACCTGTTAAAAAACTGTATATATTTTAAACATACCTTTATTAACAAAGCTGTCTGCTCTCCTATATAATCTATTAAGTGCAGATGAGCCAAAGCCTTAAAAAAAAAGACATTGATATTAACTAGCGAAGTACCTGATGCAGTTACATTTTTTTCAGTGGATGTAAGCAAATACAGCAATTCCTTCCTATTCAACAGATATTGATATTCATCTCATGCAGCTTCTACAGCAACTTTGCAATTGATAGAAAGAAAAGACACGGCAGGAATTGGTAGCTGTATTTGCAGAAGTGGGTTGGTTGTGCTGGAATGATTATTTAAGAGTGTGGGGCACAGGCATCAGAGAACGGCTGAAATTTCAAGATGACATTCTTCAGTGGATATACGTCTTCTGAATACCTGAACACAACTGATTTTAAACCAACTTCCCCAAAACCACAATATAGATAGAAGCATATCATGTGTTTAAAAGGTCAGATGAAATCAGGCATATTGTGCTCAGTCTCAGATGAAGAAAAGAGAAAGCAAAATACATGTTTCTGTTAAACAGCTTTCTCAGACCCATAAAAAACCAACAGTACCCATCTGCTAAAACCAGGCCAGAGATCCTGGGTGAACAGAAATTGGCACAGAGGCAGCAGCACCTGAAAGGCAGAAGAACCAGCTCTCCGATCCCCATGTCAGGCACCCGAACTGAGGAGGCGAGCCCTGTAAGCATTGGGCCCGGGGCAGCCTGGACCAGAGTGCTCTGTCCTCCCTGTGAGAGCCATTCCCATTTGTACAGGATACTCAGATAGCATCCCATACAACCATGGTAACTACCGCAGATGAAAAGACATAGCAAGGCTCCAGCCTAGTGGTGATGGCGCTGATCTCTCCTTGGGCAGACAGGAGAATATAAACTGAGTATTCACACCCCAGGAGAATGATCTATTCCCTCAAACTACAGGGTAAAAGGGGAATTTTAACTTATGAGAACTACCCTTTAATTCACTTTGGTTTTGTTTTCTTTTCTTACAAGTGCCCAGAATGAAGTAGTATTTTCAGGTTGAATGGGGTATATCTATTTTATGACTTTTCAGTTTCTCGGGGGAGAAAATCACCATTTTTGGTTCAGCCTGGACCAAGCTGGTTGGCTTGCTTTCATTTTTTTCTGCCATGACAAAGAATCAGTCAGCTGCGATGCCTCACTTACTTACTGACTTCATTCCCACACAGAGCTGCAGAAGTCAGTATTCACACGAYACAACTCCGTATAACCCCCACACCTGGCAGTCAGGCAGAGCCCTTCAGAGACATCAGTGGAAAAATACCTTTCAACTCGCACACTGTCAAATTCCATGACAGAGATGGACAAAGATCCTAATAGGCACCGAGTGGTGTGGTATAAGACATGGTAATGTCAGAGTGACAAAGGGGCTGTTATTCAGACTGACAATTCCTGTACCTGCAGCTTGTTCAGGCGGCAGCTGAACGCTAGTGGTTTGGGTATCACCACATATTAAGTTTGGCCCAGAAACTACATTTCCTTTTAACAGTGCATTGCACAAGAAAAGGTATATCTACATTTAAAGACACAGCATGCAGAAAACAAGTGATAAGTCTTTTAAATACATACACATACCCCTTACATTAAAAAAAAAAAGGACATTTTTTCATGACTTTAACTTCCCAGGAGAAAGTTTCCTAAGAAATGAATAACTGGTAATTTTAAGTTACCATTTTCATTCTAAGCTATCTGTGTTGCTTTGTCAACTCAAAGGTTATGAAAGTGACTTTTAAAATGTAGGTAAAAGCAGTATTTTTAATGAACTGTAATATTTTTTCTGCAATTGCTTTGCGTTCACACCTTAAAATAAACTTTTTAACACATAGGCGTTAGCAACCAGAGCTCAGAGTTACATTCAGTTAATGTTGCTGCCTTATTACTTAATTATCTATTAACACAACATATTAGTTTTCAGTAACACTCAAATTTTGTTCTGGAATCCAGACATGGTACTACAAAAGAGATATTCAGGAAAGAGGGAAGGGAGTGAAGGACACACACATCACTCCTGCAAGACAGTCAGTCTGCAGGTAGCCCATCACGTTAAAGATGATGACAGTACTAATCACATAACCAACTTTAGGATGCCTCTACGATATCCAGGCCAATCGCCTGCAAGCACCTAAGTGAAAGTCAGCAATTAGCACCCTGTCACTGGCCTCCCCTGGGTGTAAACTGCACAGAGGGTCTCCTGGATCTTCCTGTGTCTTCTAAGAGGAAGAAGTATTACTGCACTAATTGGTGCCTTCAAGCATACTAGCTCCTGTCTGACAGCTCAAAATAGAGTTTTACTGCAGAAAAAATCAGCTACCATTTTAGATCAAAGTTTAATTTATGCACAAAAATTTGCATGAAACCCTCTTATGGACAGCATGTCACAATGACTGTTGTAAATAAACGCTGCCTGAAGGGATTAAGGTAAAATGTCAATTTTGACTATAAAATTGAACAAAATACTGTATCCCTGAGAGGCACAGGAACTTATGTCACAAAGAGACAGAAGAAGCAGAAAGATTTTATAGCCTGTAACAGCCAGTTGTGAACAAGGACTAAAAAGACAGTTGTAAAGATTAACTTCCCAAAGGACACAATAGAAAACAAGAGAGCTCCAAAGGTTTTCCAAATTTTTCATTGCAAAAGATCTACCAGACTGGACCAATGAGCACCCAAAGTCAGAACCTCCAAGAGTTCCCCCATGACTCTGGAACTTAATTCACATTTTCCAAAATGACTTGCAGCCTAAGTCCCACACAAGTTTTTAAATGTGCCTTGTAATAGGAAAGGGAACATTTATAGCGGTAGGAAATAGCTTCAGACTGGGAACCGTCTAAGATGAAGGGTCACCAAGCGTGATCCACAAGAATATGAGCTGACAACTGCGGAGTGTCTAGCTCATGGAAATATTTCTTACACTTCAATGCATATCTTTGTTTTGGCTTGTATCTTCTTGACATTGTTTACCTAAAGGAAAGAAAAATGCCTTGGCAAGGACTGTCATCTCCTGCTAATCCAAAGGCTAATAGATTCAGATCAAAATTAGCAGCRATGATACTTAGAATATTTTTCTCTTTCATTTATGGGGAAGAATTTAGTGTCTCTCACTTTTTTTCTTGATTATGTGTACAAGTTTCTTTCATGACCTGAAACTGCTGTTATTCTACAGAGCCAGGAAAAATATTCTTTTGTTAGCAAACTATTCATTTGTGACCTGAGAAACCATAAAAATGAAGTTCAGTGAGTTACAACAGTCATATCCGAAGTCTGGCAATAAATGGCAAATAACTTCCTGCGTGTTTTACTATGTTATCGTGCAGTCACACAGCACTCAAATCAAAACCACTCAATCCAAGCTAAAACAATAAATACATCAGGGAATGCAACTAATAAACTGTTACAGCAGCAGCAGACAAAATAAACGTGGCTTCAATATGGATTCCCTATAAGAGCTAGAAAATGCAAGGATATATAGAGCCCGATAATGTAGAGAACTAAAAATTGCCTGTACTAATGGGTGTAGGATAAATCAACACTTCCTGATGAATTTTAGACCTACCAGCTCGCAAACAAGCCTCCTAATGATAATCAGAGTTTCCATTCATCTTCTCAGAGGTTACCAGATTTTGATTTTCAGTTTGGCATTAATTAGAGTTAGTTGAATTATTCGCTGTTTGCATTTGCTTCAAATTTTGTCCCTTTTACTGTTGGTGATTTTTTTTTAATAGATCACAATTTACAAATTCTTGGGCTCTTTGCAGTCACTGGGGGGGAGGGGGGAGGAAGGACCCTGTGTGAGCAAATTTGTTATTACAGGCTTTTCCCAGGCTGCTCACTCAGACAATTCACTAGCCATGGCAGTGCCAGTGGTCTCTTGGGTTTTGTCAGTCATGTTTCTACAATATTTAAACCCAACAAATAACAACTGAAAAATACCGAGGGAATTCTAGGGAATGCACAGAAGCCTAATTGACAAGTAAATGTGAGTATTTATACAAAGAATTATCCAGATATTTGGGGTAAAAATAAATCCTCTCAGGCTATACAAAAGCATCAAACAGCAAATAAAATGGGATACAAACATGGCTGGACTGTTTCTAATAGTCAAGCAGACAAACACAAAGAAACTACACAGCAAGATATCCAGGCATTTCAAGTCCTGAATATCTTTTTAAATTACAATTGCAAACTGAAATTCAGTGATATTATCCTTTCAAACCATACTCCCATGAAATCTCTTAGGCCATTTGGTAGCCAGCATGTAGCAGACAGCATTAGGAGCATTTTTCATCTCTGGTTTATTCTTTTATTTTTCCTATCACTTGTCTAAATAATTGCAAGACAAACACATAAATACATATAAACTCTCTGCACACATAGACCGCCGACACCCCTGGCAACTAGAATTCCACTTATATGAAAATGATTGTGTCAGATACATTCAGCAAATGCAGCAGAAGGAGAGAGAGTGAGACCAAGCTTACAGTGAAAAATGAGATCTCAAAGAGGTCCAGCCAACTTCTACCACTCTGCAATTTCTCTCTGTACTGCCATGACTACACTCGATCTTCAATATTCCAGCGGGATTGGATCTACAGGAGGCCTCGGCCCAGGAACATAATTCACATTTTAAGTCAGTTGTAACGCTTCAGGCTTTAGAAATCAGAGAATCTTACCTCCATGAGAACAAACAATGCTGCAAAGAAAAGGAGGGTTGCCCACTCAACTCTGTTCAGTATCATCTCAAAATCATGGATGTCTGCCAGCACTAGCAGCCAAACGGCTCCCAACATGGCAATCCAGCCTGCATTAGAAAAAGAGAGAACAACACTTCACACTTCACAGACTTGTTATGTGCCACCAACGTCAAAGTTAGAGTATTGCGTTTTTCAGGGCCTTGAAGACTCACCGGCTATGTGCTCTGGAAGGGAAAGCTCCTTAAAACAGAAGAGGGACTGACTTTAAATAGCAAAACAGGCTCTTTCCAGACAGGATCCCTCTATACACCCTGACGTGTTGTAAAACACATATTTTGGTAACTGATTGAGAGAAAATGCAAATCAAATGCACAATCAGCCAGAGAACGTGATCAGCGAATCTCCTGTCCGAGCTACRCTCACTTTCTCTCTGCACAGTTAAAATGCTTTCTGGAGCTGTTTGATTCCTCTGACACATTTATCTTAAACAAAGGACTGGGATTTCAGAGATGAAACAAAAGGGGGTTGGGTGTTTTTTCCCTCAGAATGATGCTCCTTTTTCTGTCTGTCTTCTCTATTTTTTTCCTAAATAGCAGATGGTTTTTTTTTTAATACAAAAAACTAAGATACATAATTTAAGGTTTTTTTAATGGCATGGTGTGCTGGTTTTGGCTGGGGTAGAGTTAATTTTCTTCATAGTAGCTACTATGGGGCTGTTTTGGATTTGTGCTGGGAACAGTGTTGATAACACAGGGATGGTTTTGTTACTGCTGAGCAGTGCTTACACAGCGTCAAGGCCTTTGCTGCCTCTCACCCCACCCCACCAGCGAGTGGGCTGGGGGTGCACAAGGAGTTGGGAGGGGACACAGCTGTGACAGCTGACCCCAGCTGACCAAAGGGATATTCCATACCATATGACGTCATGCTCAGCACATAAAGCTGGGGGAAGAAGAAGGAAGGGGGGGACACTGGGAGTGATGGTGTTTGTCTTCCCAAGTAACCATTACGCGTGATGGAGCCCTGCTTTCCTGGAGGTGGCTGAACACCTGCCTGCCGATGGGAAGTAGTGAATGAATTCCTTGTTTGGCTTTGCTTGTGTGCACGGCTTTTGCTTTACCCATTAAACTGTCTTCATCTCAACCCACGAGTTTTCTCACTTTCACCCTTCCGATTCTCTCCCCCATCCTGCTGCGGGGGGAGTGAGCGAGCGGCTGGGTGGTGCCGAGTTGCTGGCTGGGGTTAAACCACAACACATGGAAATAAAGCCTCCCGGCTCTTCAAGTTATTTTTCTCTTTGCTGTGACTATTTCATACAACTTATGCTATTTCATATATTCACAGTTGGAAAGTGATGGATTCACAAAATTGCAGAAAAATTGAGGAAGGAAGAAGAATAACAATCTTTGCTGGCAAACAACTTTAAGTCACAAACTTATAATCAAATAACAAATATAACTTAGGGAGACTAGGCCCCTGCTACAAAGCAGATAGATGAATAAAGTGAGCCCTCTCCAAAAGTCTTCAAGAACTGCAGTTATAAGAAAATTCAAAGATAGAAGACTGATTCATAAAAGTTTAGGCCATTCAATTTACAGCTTGTGAGTAAGTCTTTTTCTGGTAGGTTAAAAGAAGAGAGAGATCCAAAAACATCCAACAGTTTAAAGTCAAGCTATATCCCATTTAAATCCTATTTAAATATAAAAGAAATAAAGAGACCAAAGGTTCTCCCTGTTCATGAAGCTGTAAACATTAACTATTTTTTTGAAAAAACCCTCTACAGTGTCACATAAATATTCCCTAATCAAAGACTGCATTTTGCTCTCTCAAGTACATTTTAGGAGTTTTCAGTGACATACTGTACTCTTTAAATGAGAATTTCAGGTTAACCATGATCAGCAAGGAACATCTGCTGAAAATATTGCAGTGGGGCAACCAGACCTGTCCGAAAGCCGAAAACAGCAGCTCAGGAGTTACTCTGGCTGGTCTGTTTGGTAAGGAGAGCTAAACCAGCCAGCTTGACACTAGCTCTGACTTTCATGCTTTGAGGTGGTTTTATTTTCTGCTGTCGTATTTGCACAGCAGTGAAATCATGCTTCTTCCATTTTCTGGCTCCAAAACCAAAATGCTCTCTGTGACACCAACTCTTCAGCCGATGACCTATTTCTTTCCTCTTGGCCACCTCCAAGTGCCATCTCCCCAGTTCAGCTCTGTTCTTGATGCCCCTAACCTGGCTTCAGTCCTCTCCGCTTGGCTGAAACCATGTTTTGCAGCACTACAAATGACTTCTCCCTTCCCCAGGCCTCTCGCCATGATCCTTCTTGAAGAGATCTGACACTGCTGATCACTCTGGTCTTGCTTGGTCTTATCCTTGATAAGTTGCTCTCACAAGATATTTTCTTTAGCCTGGTGCAAACATAATCTAYAGGGAGATGCAGGGAAATCCTTGTAAGGAAACAGGTATGAAGGATTAGGAAATTTAATGATTTGTCAGCAGAAATACCACCGTATACGTGGAAACAAAGCCAAAGCTAAGCAGAGAGCTGAAAACTGAAGGAACTTTTTATCCCAAATTTCTTAGCTTCAGCTCCTACATTATTCCTGATACAGATTTTGATTAAAATCTGATCTGAGTGCCTCACTGGATCCAAAAACCATGTCTCACAGCCAGCTCTGCTCACCTCCAAAGACAGAAACGCTGTCATGCTGCAAGCTGAGCAAGTCTGTTCCCTGTTTTGGTTACAGTGATCTAATCGGAGTGCGTGGTCAACAATAGCTTATGCATGAGCATCATACTGCAGGGGAGGAGGAGAGCAAAAGCAACCACAAAAGAGAGCAGGGTGGGAATAGCTGGTCCCAAATTTTCTTGTGAAGAATGACATTTTTACCACCCACTGGAAAGAGACGCCAGGACTGATCTAAGAGTGGTAATACTCTGTACTGCTCAGGATGAATGCTGAATTCTGGCATAAATTGAAAACGTATTAATTTCTATTGTGCACCAGACTCTGGGTATGTGTATAGACTTTGCAAAAACAGTTACAAAACACAGGGACAGGAGTGCTCCCAGAGTTCCTAAAGTAGCAGAAGAAAGTGAGGAGAGAACTGTCAGTTCCTGTCTACCATGCCTTTTTGCTAGCATAGTCRATTTACTGTCTTTCCAAAACCAAAGTGAATCTGTCCATGCAAATTAAATAGTTATTTCCTCTGAACACAAAGAAAGGGGTTATGGAAATGCACTAACTAATTTTCTTCAGACTGTTGTCTTGGCTGTTCTCTGAATTCCAGTAAAAAACAGTGGGCCCAACTCCACCTTAAATAAATAAAGATGATGGCAATTCCTGTTAGAGGAATACTGCAAGGGGACGTAGATGTGTGCAGATCAGGAGCTTAGTAGCAGAATTTTACTGCTGTTTTGTACAAATGTGACAACATTACATTTTGTCACGTACATTTTGTATGTAAGTACAACGAAGTGAAGAATTAAAGAACAGCAATTTCTCAATAGTTCTGGAACAATCTGTGATAGTATCTTGGCATTATTTCTACCCTCCTGCCTCCAACRAAAACAAATCAGCTTGAACATGCTATATGGAGATAACAATTATCTGCTAAAGCTAATGAAATATAATTGAATTGCACAAGAGGTGGATAGAGCCAGGCATTTTCTAGCACCACGAGTGTTATCAGCATGCATTAGCTCCACGCATGCAGCTTTGCATGACAGAACAGTGCCCTGCCTTACAGTATTGCTCCCTGGCAATATGGACGGGCAAGGGATGTGTCCTCCTGCAGTGCTCCAGCAAGTACAGCTCTCCGGAGGCTCAAACACGTCAGCTGCCAGCTCTGGCTGCACAGAGCTTATTTCAGTCTACACACGCAGTCAGTTCAGAGTTTATTTGCTTTCCTTGCTATGCCTGCAAAGAGGAGACACAGTTACCCATCTCTCACAGGAAGGGCACAGGATGGGAGCGCAGAGAAGGGGAGAAGGAGGAGGAAGTCTCTCAAGGAATTTGGGAGACTTCATGCAAGATCTCCGTTCACGATGCCTTTTAGTACTGCGGTTTGACTTCACGCACCCCGCAGCTGGATGAGAGTAATGTCTTCTTCTGAAACCTGAAGGCCACAGTAGTTCGTGTATGCCATAACCGCTTGCTGACTGCTCCCTGCTGAACTGTTCGTCAAAGTTAACTACAAAGTTAATGAACACGTGGCAGCCTGCCTTTCTAAGTGGGCAGGTTTTCTAAGGCTTTTCCAAGGCCTTTCTAAGCATGTTCATGACTGTGACCATACTATGTCAGTGTTTTATATATTTGGGTAGCTTCGCATTGGCCCCGGATTCAATTTGAAGCTATTCCTTCCTTTTTGAAGAATTGAAAGTACTAGGGTACATTAAAGACTGACTTCTGTGTTCATTTATTTTCTGGCTTACTGGGCCACAAAAGATAGCCAGGAGGAAGATAAATAGAAATAGTTTCAAAAAATAACTTCTCATTACTATAGTGAAAGTAAAGCCCACTTATAGTTCCACAGACCACTTCCTTTACTGCCTTTTAGTGCCTCTGTTTCACAACAATTGATGTTCTGGAAGTAGAACGTGGAAGAAAACTGAATCTAAATTCCATTTCTGCACTGATATGGTACCTGTTGAAGACAGTGACAGTTTCTATTTATTTTAGGAAAAATAAAATGAAATTTTATTATAAAATGCACCTTGCAAATTTATAATGCGTTCTTCATAGAAAAAGATTCCCATGTCTTCTGCTTAGGACCAGAAAAAAGGTACTGTAGAAATTGTTTGAGTGCTTTGCTTTTCTCATATACTTTACCCAGTAGGGAAAACTACCTTTGGAACAATAAATAGCTCATGATGAGCAGAATACAATTGCAATCCTACTCAAAAAAAACCCCTTATTTTGAAATAATCAAGCAGAAGAACTTGAAAATAGAAAACAATCTCATAGAATCAAATAGAAGTCTAGAATATGTGGGAGGAAGGTAGGTGAAAGAGAAAGAAATGAAAGAAAAAAATTACTGTGTAATCTGTAGGCCTTTCAAATGCTCATTAAGAAAAATTTGTATTCCTTAGTAAAAGTAATTTTGTCTGACCTACTACCAGCTGAAAAGTGTAATAAGCTTCCTCCTAACAATGTGAACATGTAGACACTGTATGTTCACTTTACGTGCACAGAATTTGAAATAATGTATTTATGAATACTGAGGGTACACAGAAATTTCACTTTTGTGGGAACTGAAATGGCACTTGAGACATTTGCACTGAAAACCAAAGCCAGGATAACATTGCACGATCTCAATGCTGGCCTGGGCAAAACAGCGTGCTGCTCAAGAAAGATAGGCGCAGGGTACTACATTTAGGTAGGAAGAGTTACAACTGTACAAATCCAGGGTGGGAAGCAACTGGATGCCTACCAGTCCTGCAGAAAAGACTCAACAAATACAGTGGATCACAACTGAATCTAATGGCCCACTGAAATACAGAACCAGGACTATAAACGGTAAATCCTGTGAAGCAATCTCTGCTCTCTTCATCCCTGGCAAACCCTGAGAAGATATACTTTAAGTAAGATGCATTCCCTTTAGAAAATCCAAGGCAGAGAAGTAAGCACAATCAACAGTCTGAAAAGTTGACTTTTGACGAAAAATTTAAAGAATCCAGGATATTTAGCTCAAAGATAAGAAAATTAAAGGGGTCCTGGCAAGTCTTTGGGTATGTACCAGGCTGCTCCAGAGGGCAGAGAGCAACCTGCTTATGGTGGCAGTAGTGGGTAGGACAAGAGGGAGTGAGGAGGAAGTGTAACAGCAGTGACGAAGATTCAGGCCACACAATATTCAGGGTCACATATTTATAGTGGTTGCAAAATAAGTAGAGTTTTTTTAAAAATCAGCTAGGCCAGATGAAAATATAATACTCCTATCTGCAGACAATGGGATAGACACACTGATTTTTTAGACATTTGTCACTGAGCAAAGTATGATATACTTTTTCTGTGATCTTAACAATTCTCTATTTGTCAAAATGGCCACAGAAACTTTTTGTGAACTGCAGAAAGCCTTTTAGCCCATGAAGTCCCTTACAGGCTTACCAGCTAAAACATATTTGGCACTTACCTTTGAATAATTGTTTACACAGCATGTTATTGAATATATGAGGAAGTAAAGTCCATCACTGTGTTCCAACAGCTTAATCAGAACAAGTCTGATTAACTCCACAACCCCTCAAAATTTAGCCTAAGGATGTTGTGCTGGTTTTGGCTGGGATAGAGTTAATTTTCTTCACAGTAGCTAGTATGAGGTTATGTTTTGGATTTGTGCTGGAAACAGTGTCGATAACACAGGGATGTTTTAGTCATTGCTGAGCAGTGCTTACAYAGAGTCAAGGCCTTTGCTGCTTCTCACCCCACCCCACCAGCGAGAAGGCTGGGGGTGCACAAGAAGGTGGGAGGGGACACAGCCGGGACAGCCGACCCCAACTGACCAAAGGGATGTTCCATACCATATGACATCATGCTCAGCACATAAAGCTGGGGGAAGAAGAAGGAAGGGGGGACGTTCGGAGTGATGGCGTTTGTCTTCCCAAGTAACGGTTACGCGTGATGGAGCCCTGCTTTCCTGGAGATGGCTGAACGCCTGCCTGCTGATGGCAAGGAGTGAATGAATTCCTTGTTTTGTTTTTTTGTCCTTCATATAGTATGGTGTAGTTGTAATGTTATGTAAAGCATACACTCAGTTATACTCTTATACAAGCATATAGAAGTATTGGGGTGAAAAAGTTAAATCAAAGACATTATTTCCAGTAGTGCTTGCTCCACTCATGCAATATGTTTCATCAGTAGTTCTGAACGTGAATGAAACTGTCCTGTATTTCAGTTTCTGTAATTTTTTGTTTTATTTTATCAGGCATCCCTGAAAATATACATTCTGAAATCATGCTGAATGTTTATAAGTAATACTTGCTGTCAACTGATAAGCACTGTTTTATCTTTAATATTCTTTTTTTATAAAGTTCCTCTCTTAGAAAGCAACTTGCTGGTCTGTTGTGCAATCTCTTTTCATAGACTTAGCTTCATAGAAATCATTTTCAGTTCAGTTCAGTTTTTCTGTGCTATTTGTAGCAGCACAGTTTAAGGCTACTCCTTGGGGACAGAACTGTGATAGTGACAGTCCAGGASAGCTTGCACCACAACAGGAAATGCTTGGTACAATACAAGAGGATTAAAAGAACATGAAAAAAGTTGGTGGAAACTATAACCCCACGCAAGACAAAAGAAACAGAAACCTATGTTGATAAAAGGTAATTGCGATCTTAAAAACCAGAAGAAGTGTAGCATAAAACAAGGGGGCAGAGGACTAGCTGCTCTGTAATCACAGATCAGCACATGTGCATTAGGAAAGGATGGGCTGGACCTTGTGGCATAGCTGTAATACCATGAGGTCAGAATGCAGAAATCACATTCACTGTTGTATTGCAATGTCAACACCTAACTTCATTAATTCTCCAAATGCGATTTTGTAGATGAGATAGGATGGCATTCAAGATAGAACACTGTAAGAAAGAAACCCTGGTTAGAGATTGCTATAGCTAGGCACTGCATCTACAGGGAAGATGTGTTGACAGATATATAGCTGTGTATATTGCACCAATCCATAAGTCTAAAAAATTTACAGAGTTATCTCAGTAAAGGTCACTGCAAACAAACACTCTATTGCCATAGCCTCATTGACTCTTGTGAACCAAAAATAATTTGAGAAGATGCAAATAGCAAGATAGAGGAAAGGTCAACTTTTCTACAAGTAAGCAATAAAGCACAAAAGCTGCACTAGCAGATACAACTGTTACTGGTTCTTGTTTTTTTCTCGTCAAGAGTATGGGCAGCTGCAAGGACAGGGATATATTCCATGCTTAATTACGTGTTTGTAAAGATGACTGTGCAATTTCAAGGGCAGAATTTTTTGAGAACTATCCTAAAAGAAATTAAGACTGCAAGGATCATGGAAAGCAGATTTCTCTTCTTTTCAGGAGCAAAGTGTTATGCTGAGAAGAAGGAATAACTAAGATCTGGACAAGACTTTCTGAGTCCGAGTCAATGCTGACTGCATCAGTTTAGCTCCATTCCAACATTCTCATTATTACAAAATAATTGTCAAATTTATTTTTAACTTATATTCATATACACTGTACCAGGAATTTTTTCAACATCACTATGAATCAAAGATGTACTGAGTCTCTTAAATACAGTTATGTCCATTCTCATTTTAAAACAATAATTTGTATCTTCACCGTGCAATCAAATCTCCATACTACATACTCAGAGGCCAGCAGGTCAGTCCCCATGCAGTGCTCTTCTTGACCTCAATGTAAAAGTACTAGACAACTTAAACCACCACTACTGCACGCCAGAACAGATAAAATAGTAGATGAATGAAGCAAGAGCAGGGAAGCGAAGAGCACTAAATGAGGAAAAGTATGCCAAACTCCAGTTTGTAGACAGTTGTAGCTGATACCACCTGGGGAAAAGGGCTGCAGATCAGCCCCTGCAAGCACAACTGCAAGGACCTGGAAGGGTCTCCAGAAAGGGTTGAGGACTTTCAAAGAGGAGTGCCTAAGAGCATGGCTCTAATCTTACTATATCTCATTACATTAGGCTGGACACTCTTCTCAGATGCTACAATTTGTTGCTCTGTTTAGCATTATCAGGTCAGGAACTAAAGAAACCACTTTAGTCATTGAAAGCAGTGTCACAGCTTCATGTAGGTGGAGCATTAATGGAAAACAGTAAGAGAAGAAAGAAGTTGCCACAGACAAGAGTGCACAGGGTGAGTAATTGCAGCTAAAAAGGGATGCATTGGATGGTACCAAAGGCCCCAGGTTTATCAGCAACTCAACAGTGGTTAGTTATAGATGATAGAGCAAACTTAGGAGATGGTCAAAACCCATTTTAGGGGTAACAAAAAGCACAAGAAACAAGTATGTAACATACATACCACACACCACATATGATAAAATTGGGTATAATGCAGAGCTGAAGACCAAATTTGAAAAAGTGAAGTGTAAAGCTTTAGAAAATGTATAAAAATGGGCTCAAGCGGACCCAAGCACAGGGAGGAAGAAACCATCAACATCAACACTATTCACCTCCTGGTAAAGAGGAGGAAGACACCCCTATCATGCTCATCCCAGCAAAGACCTGAAGATATCAACACTTTGTTGTGACTCCTCCCAGCCGAAATCTGTGAACCTTAGCACCCTGCAGAGTATCAAAGGGTGACCTTAACATCAGAATATAAGGGGGAGATACTGGGAGTATTTGGGGGTTTTTGTTGGTTTTTTTTTTTACAACAGTTTGAACTGTATATTGTTAATGCGTTTTGTTTTGTATTAATTAGATGATTTGGACTGTAAGTGTTAGTATTATTGTAAGAGAACTAACAATAACTGTTTTGTTTACACTGATACAACTTTTAATTAGACTAACAATAAATTCTTAGCTCCAGGTGTAAGGAATGTTCCCCTTTTTGCCCACAATATCACAAGCATAACATCAGCACTGATACTTTGAAAGCAGGAGCTTACTGYTATATACAGAGAAGGCATCCTTAATCCAAATGTTTTGGGGACCAAAACCATCTACTTTACTGAAATGTATGAGGGAGTTTCCAGGCAACCACAGATTATTCAAGCTGATATTTTTAGCTGTATAGAAAAGGTCCATAAATGTTGCTTCCCAGGCTTTGCATCTGGTTCCTTAATTTATCAAGCCATGTTGGAAAGCTTTGCAAAGTAATAAAATAAAATAAAAATACAAAGAAAAAAAAGACAAGGAAAAGAAAATATTGGCTGTGACAGCTTTAAATACAGTTGATAATTCAGTATCATTTGAGCCATTACTTAGCAGTCAATACCTACAAGCTCTCCTCTGCTAAAACTGATTAATATCACAGAATCTAGATAATCTGGAGATAAATGTTAGATTCAGTGACAAATTAAAGAGCAAATGTGCACCTTTTACAATGAGGATATAGTGATATAAGATGTGAAATATAAGATGTGCTAAACTTAACAATGTGGCTTTTGGCATTAAGCCTATGCTTTCTTAAATCTATGTCATTCACCGGTTTTTATAGCTTAATAGCTGTCTGTTTCCCCAGGATTTTCTGTTTTCTTAAGCACTAAACAATTATACACCAGCGTATTAAATTGATCCGTTTTTTCAAACATTTCATAAAATAACTCCTCAGTAACATTGAGTAGCTCTATAATGAACCTTTCATTTTAACTATTGCACAAATTAACCTGAAACCAAACATTTCCAAAATATGAACACTTTATCTTTTTCTCCCTCTCTATGGGTGCAAACACTTAAATTTTTAGAGTCAAGTTTGTTTGTTTCTGCACATGTAATTTTATTGTTTGTAAACAGTGTCAGATTTATACAACTCCACCATCATACAGGATAGTAGTGTAACATGGTTTAATCTATTTATCACTGATAGCAGATGAGAAAAAAGTTCCAGAATAACATTTTAAAATGTAACAATAAGAGCCTTATGGATGCTTCTATGTTAACACCCCTTTCAGACTACTGGGATCTGTCCACACCTTTCTCAGCCCTGTGCTCCTTCTCCATGACCATTTATAAATCTTTTGGACCCGAGAAGTTCTGCTGCACACTGTGAGGCAGGATCTTTCTCACGGAGCTGTGGGGGAGTGGTTCAAGTTTAAAAACATTTTCACCATTCTAAAGAAACCTCTTAGCACAAGTTCAAATGCACATACGTACTCTGGCCCAGGGCCTAGATAAAAGCTGGGGGAAAAAGCTTATTAGAGTTCTTCTCAGGCAGCTTCCGAGGCTGCACATTCACTYGTGCAATATTAGTTCTTTTTTAGCTTATAGCATTAAATAATTTAGTCAAAGATCTCTAAGTTTAAGGTTTCTGCCATTGGTTACAGCACCGCTAACTCTTGCGCAAGATTTTACGCATACTGACCCTGCCTATCTGTCTCACAGTTGTTAGGGAAGAATCATTGCTGCAGCGAGTTTCTTATTGAAAATGTTGCAGAAAAGAAAATAGATGTAGTTAGTTGTTAAAATCTTAGTAGGCTGCAGTAATGGAGAGCTAGCTTCAGTGTTTCTAAGCCAAGTAAGTATTGATATGGAACTTCTGACATTCTGTGATTCAGTAGCAAATTTAAGCAAGTTTATGAAGCTCTCTAGGGCAGTGCAGCCCTTTCTTCATCACTAAGCAAGCTACCAGCTACAAGTGCCACTCAGTTCCCACTCGATTATAATTATTGGTTCACCTATGTAAATCACAGTGTAAGCTGAAAATTGTGCATGTCCACTTAAACAAAAGCAGGATGAAAATCAAGAGAAACCATATGGGAGAAACTTCAGATCCCGTCCACTTCCCTGAGTTTGAGGTGTCACTCCTCTCTGCAGGTTAAGACAAAATTTGTGCTATAATTTGCATAACATTCTCTGTAGACATAATTTGGGGGTTTTTGTTCTGCTGAAGCCCTTTCCAATTAAGGTATTTAATTTCTCATGTGAATTTCAACAATTTTTCTGTAAATTATGGAAATGAGTCAGAAAATACGACAACTGGTATCCAAAGGAGTGACAATGCAACAGGAGTCTTTTGTATCTACAGCAACTGAACACGTCTCATTTAATGCTCTGGCAATAAAATAAAAAGGAGCTCTGCACAACATGGCCTACCAAACAAACAGAAGTCAGTTTAAATTAAATGAAAACAATTATTTCCCTACTTTTCCACTATTTCAGTCACAGTTTTAAAACATTTCAATGATGCAGAATACAACTAGTTAAGATAAACTGCAAAAAGAGAGTTTCAGATCCTCAAAAGTATCTGCAGCAGGATTTGCAGACCAAGCCCACAGTTAAAAGTTAAACCACAGTGAATATAGAAGACAAGAGAGTTTTCCAAGAGAAACTAGATTTAACTATATAAATGAGGTCTCATTGAACAAGATAACCTTTGTCTGTAAATATTGAGGAATTTTAGCTTTAGAGAAAGGACGACGGGGAAAATTTAGACCTAGGATGTTTGCTTGACAGAAGTGATATGGAGTGCTGATTTATAGAACTTGTCCTACTACCCAGAAAGGTCATAGTGATCACATTAGTTAGATAAAGAATAAAATCATAAGTTTTTTAAAAGTTCATAAGCTTGGGTTTTTTGCTAACACTGCTTTGGTTAATAATACTAATGTTTATTTTAGTTAGAAGTGAAATCCCCAAATAATCAATTATCAAGCCAAATGTCCATCTAGCTGTTATGGTTTTCGTTTTTAAGTATCTATGACTAAAACTTGGTATAGCTTGAGAAGATGCCCTCTGGCATATAAAGAGTGAAGTGACATAGGGTAAGGTGAATTATTTCATGAATTAGACCTTTAAAGTAGGTCAGATGAATCACAGCTGTTGATCACCTCCATTGATTACTGACCTCCTCCAGAGATTATTTTAAGGGCAGCTGAAGGTAATTAGCTTAAACATTGATGTCTGAAGGATCACAGACATCCATGGTGCCAAAGATACCAGAATGGGCTCAGGATATAGTGTGAAGACATAACCCCTCTGTGGAAGCAAAAAAAGCCAAGATAGCTCCCTCAAGGTTTATGATTTGAAACTCCATCTTCTGCTGGGCCTGGAGCAAATAGCAGTCCTAAATTATGGAAGAATTCAGTGAGTCCAAAAATCTCTCCCTGTTCCCTTGCATAAATAATTAATTCATCAGAGGAACACGAGAACAGCCATAGATGGTAATACCAAAGGTTCACCTACGCAAGAGTCCTGTCTCCAACAGGTAAAGTAGTGGCAATAATGTGGGAATAAATATACAAATAAGGCAAACATACAATTGCATTTCTCCTGGCATACCTTCCCAGCTTCCAGCAGTCTGCAGCCAAAATAGAGACAGTATCTCTTCTCTGAAACAGGCAATATCTCTTTTGTTTGCTCTTGGGTTTGCACCTTGTTTCTTGAAGATGGGGGCAGCAAAGTCTGTTGCAACTCTCTAAAAGGAGGAGAGGACCTTCCCCTGCCTCAGAAACTACTCAGCCTGGCCCTGGGAAAGAGGTGTCCAGAGGTGGAAGGGAGCAAGAACGAGGGGTCTGCAAGGAGCAGGGTGCCTGCATTGCATGCAGAGACCACTGAGAGGGGCAGACAAAAGCAGAGCCACAGAGGTGATGGGTCCATCTTCGTGGATACTAGAAGGAACTGCACAGAGTTCACAGCAGCTCAGTAACTCATTGAGCTAACTGAAACCAAACCAAAGAGGAAGGACCTGCTCCACGGAAGTGGAAGGAAGTAGGTTATAAATTGATTTTGTGTATTCTTTCTGACCCAGTCACTCTGAGCATCCTCTATTTAAAAAAAAAAAAAAAAAAATCTAGTTTAAATTTCAACAAAATCTTGCTTTATTTTACTTTTAAAATCTTTTGTCTCTTTTGGGGGATCTCATTATAGTTCAAAGCTCTAGACATGCCTGTCTAAAAGTTGAAGTCAAAATAGGAGCCAGGTACCGTCCTTAAAGGGGCTTTACTTTTATCTTTTGTCATTTTTTCTCAGATGCTTTGTCAATGCTTTAACAATAAAGTAAAATCCCATGGGGCTGAATGAAAGCACTGTAGAAGTCTTAAAGTTTGCCATATCAGTTTATTTAAAGTCTCAGTACTAATCTTTCATTAACATAGATATTTCATAGAATTAGACTAAATAAATTGATGAACAGGCACAAGAAAACTGAATAGGAAAGTGTTCTGCATTTTAAAAGGCAGCTAAGTATGCAAATTTTATTATTTAAATTAAAATGTCAGTTCCCTCAAATTATTTAATGATTCCAAGTTCATAATGGAAAAATTGTATCAAGGCTGGGGACTGATAAAGAATTCTGTAATCTTTCTAATTCACTCTACCAAATGCAATTAAAAGTTATTAGATTTCTAACACTTCAGCCTCTGTATAAAACATTATTCTGGTAGAAAATTAAACACTGAACTACAATCTACTTTCATTTTTACGAGAAAAACATATTGAAGAAATTTACCCAAACCACCAGAGTACAAGCTGTACTGTATTTTAGGAAATTCATTTCCGTGCACTGGAGGACTAAAATCCATAGAGACTCACAGTGGCACTACTTCAGTAATGATAAATAAGTGACAGCTATCATCAAGATAGTGGAATTCAGGAGTCACCAATGAGATCTCGGTAGAACTTTGCAGGTTCCATTAATTGTTAATAGAAATTATGTGTATGCTTTAATAACATTTATTCATTAATCTGACAGGTTTGCCATGAATACAGAACAGGGAGAAATTATACAGAACACATACAGCCCCTATTTACTTTCAAGGTTGCAGTTGAAGATCAGCTAGTGAGTAATAGAAACCTGCGCTGCCAACCATGCCATTTGTTTTCATTTATTTTACTGACATAAGGTAGGACAAAAAGCAATCATCAGTTACTAAGTTTCTTCTAGTATTGACTCCCAACTGCTTTGCAGTTTTGAAAGAATATCTTACCAGAAGCATATGCAACCAGTGCTATGTGGTCTTTACTGACTGTCTGTGGCTTTTCAAAAACACTTACAGATGTTGGGTTTAATTCAAGAAATTCTGCATCGTTCAGTGCCCACTTATCTGAGACAGCAAAGTAAGGGTGAAAATTGATTTCTTAAACTGCTGATGTGAACGCCTGCCTTATGTTCTTAGCCACCGTGACTTCAGATGCCTTCAAATGTCTTCAATTTCTGCATCTTCCTACACCTTAGCAATATAGCACTTTTGCTATTATAATACATCAGTATACCTTTTAACTTCTTAACAGCCAATAATCTTTATGGGCTGAAATCGCCCATTTCCATGGCAAATACTCTGGAACAGGGAAGCAGCCACAGCAGCTGTGGCACTGGCTGAAATGGGGAAGAAAACCTGGCTGACATGGCCCCTTTCCTAATTTCATACTGCTCCAGGGCACCAGGACTTCCACTGCATGCCAACAAGGTCTTGCTGGGTGTATTGACGCTTAGATAACCGCTTAGCCCAAGTCCACAGCAAGGTCCTGGTCCCCCAGAGTCCCCCTTGCCTACGTGTTGCTTTGCTCCTAGACTCTTTTGCAGCGACCCACCTTGTTTCATCTGAGATAAAAATAAACCAACGTGCAGTTCTGGAGACAATTAATTTCAGGGATCACACCCAAACAGCAGCATGGGTGAGTACGGATCAGGTTTGGGTCTCTCTGCTCTGTACAGTTACTCCAACACGATCCCTGGTGGCTTCATGCACTCAAACTCCATCACATGTACCAGATAATGCAACATGCCCTCAGCCTCATAATCTGCAAACACAGCTCTGCTAGGCTACAGAACTGCCCTCACTGCGAACCTAAAAATTAATTAACTCGTACATACAACGTCAAGAGGAAACACAGGGCCAATTGCTATGCTGTAGAGATACGGCCAGTCTGCTCTGAAGGGACAAGGACTGAGCAGTGTGGACACAAGCCATCCTGCACCTCTAAGGCCTGAGGCCTGGGAATCASTCCCTGGAACAAATGTGTTTAGCAGCAAAGCTATATGTATTAAAACACGTTGGTCCGGACACAGTAGCCCRTATCCTCCCACTGGTGCCAGCAGTACGCAACACTGGTGTTTCCCTAGGTCCTAGCAGAGAGGACAGCCTTCTGCTACTGGTACCTTTCTAAGCCAGTCAATACACCATAAGTGGCAGCAGCAGATATGGAAGGTCTTGTTTACAACTTGATCACCATTGTACAGCTATAACTAGCTCTATATTGTGCATAACAAAAATGGATTTCAATGTAGTATCTGTGTACATGATGATTCAATCAATGATTTATTGATTATGAGTTACTCCTCTTCAAGACTGTTGCATCTTTCAGCCACTGGGATGGACGTACACAGTGGGGGAATTCAGATTGCATTAAAAAAAACATAAATCTGAAATTCCATAACTTTCAAGTGCTCAGCAGCCAAAAAAATATTTTTAACTTTTTGTAGGGCAATGCACAGGTAGGTTTTATGACTGTCCTTCAGCTAAATGTGAGCTTTAATTTGGTTCCATTTTTAGGATATGCAGAGCCTGTCCTCATACAGATATACAACTACCTATATAAAAATCTGCACGTATAGGTATATACACAGAAAGTATGCATACAGCTACTTTCATTTCACACATATACAGTGTCTTCCTGATTTTATTTTGGGAAACGTTTTATTCTAGTGATAAAGTAATGGAGACTGGAAGTTATACAAAGAGTTATCCATACTTAAGAAATAATGCCAGACTATTTTTTTGTTCTTCCATGGAGTGACTACTTTCTGATCTCCATAATGCATCTTGGTCATTCACTCAAACCTACAGTGCAATGATGCCAAGGTCAAATTTGCTCATTCTGTAATGTTTAGCCAGCTCATTAGTATTGGGAAGGCAGAAAAATGAAGTCAAGAGTACTCTCTGTTATTCCTCCTGGAGTGACTGGGACGTGACTGCATTTTGAAAACCTGTTCTGAGAAAGTGCTGTTCTGATTAACCTGGTGGAATTGCGAGGCCAGAGACATATGGGAAAGGGCTTTCTGAAAAGATCCAGACTCAGAAAAATATTATTGGTTTTTTTTGGGGGGTGGGGGGGGGTGGGGGGATGGGGTAGGGGGGGTCGTGTTTTACTTAGATGGAACAAAACTATGAAACTTACCAAGATCTAGGTTGATGCCTGGAACAAATGAGTTGAGAAAAAACATAAGAATAACACATCCCAGCACAGTCAGGCATTTGATGAGAAGAATTTTGTCTGTTATTCTATGCTGTAGACAGGGAGAAAAAAATTAATAAGTGTATTAGAGAAGGAGCTATCAATTATGCATAGAGTTCACAAAAGCATGTGTGAAGCGCAAACTTCTGTTCCTGTATTGTATATTCCTCTTCAGCATAAAAGACAGAAATATTTAAATTGAAGCATTTCATGCATACCTATAAAAAACATTAATGTGTCGCCCAATGTGATCTAAAAGATACAAGTAGCTAGCACYTGCTGCATACGTTCAGCTGTGTTCAGCTACCCCCATCACAACTTCATTTCAGTAGGAGAAGTAGGGTTGAAATGCAATTCCTACTACAGAGGGCACTCCGAGCACTCTGTGGTTTCATGACCCTAGACAAAATCCCCTTTTCTGCACGTATGCTTTGAAAACCTATAACCTAGCCTAGAGGTCAGATCTTTCATGCCTCCTGTACAACTCTCATGGACATGCCAAGCCCATAATCCCTATGCAGCTTCTACATCCCCGTGCCCAGCTCCTGCATCCCTGTGCCAAGCTCCTCATGCTCTCACCCTCAGACCTAGCGCTTTCCATCGTGGCTCTGATCTTGCTTTTGCCACCAACCCAGGGAATCACCTTCTCCCAGCCCGAGTCCCTCTCTTGTTTCCAGTCTCTTCCACATAGTTTAAAGCTCTACTAAAGCACAAGCAAATCTCTGTTCTTTAAAAAGGTTGTCTTTTATGCAACGCCTTGACAAAGGTGTAAAACTTAATAAGAAAACCTGTTGGTTTTGTTCTGTTTTGGTGTGGCATGTAGGACAGTGATGTCCCAGTCAAGGGCTTGAGCTCCCAAACACAGGCCTGGGATTCATTAGTGATGCCAGTGAGGTGGAGAGGATGTGACATTTAGACAATTAAATTTAGGTGAAATTAATCCCACTACAGAGTTTACATCTCATCAGACCCAGCTTCAGCATAAAGACTTAGGCAGTGTTAATGTGTGCACAGCAAAGAGAACAGGATTTATCCAAGTGGTTTATCCCTACTTGAATAATGAAGCAGGCATGTCACAGACAGTGTAGTAAATTAGAGTCGGTATTCGGTACATCAGCAGGAGTGTACTCTATCGTCATGCATCATGGTTATAAACAACCTGTTGACACCTTCCGAGTCTTTCTGACCATGGATTAAAAATTTAAGAAAACACTGCTGAATTCATTGATCCTTTAAATGATATTTTTCTAAGGAACAAAGGTATAAAACCTAACAAATACTCACAACGTGGTTCAGTAACCCCATTCCACTGAGAAGCCAGCCAGCCTGCCTGCCAGCTTTTCTGCTATCATGAGAGTTACTAAATTTGCATTAGATTCAAAGCGCTCTCTCTGTATAAAGGCATAGGTCCGCTTACACGGATACTGAGAAAAACTGCCATCTACTTACTTTTTTCTGGAGTTCCTGAATATTTGTTTCCCAGTTTTTATCTTCTTGTGAAATTTGCCTGAAAGAAAATGACACCTGCTTTTTTCCAGAGTGAAATTAGAGCTCTGCCAAGAGTGTTGGAATAAATCCCTCTCATCACAAATAGATCACCCTTTCCCCCATATGGAGTAACTCATACCACAAAAGAGTCGTGGCCTTCTTACAGCCAGCAGCAAAATTCCCATGAGTGTTCACTTAAGACTCCACTTTTGTAACACGCTCCACTAATACACAAACCCTTTGGTTCATGAAGAGTGCCACAGGCTTGGAAGGAGCTAGCCTCCAGCGTATGGACCCCAGTGTAGGGTCTGGCTATATGCAATATGTAGTCCCCTTAACAGTTTCAGGAGTTGATGGATGCCCTGCTGCGATAAAACGAGGGTCGTGTGCTAACATCAACAAGTCAGAACACATATATTTTACATTTGCATTTTATAATGAAGTTTTTAAGATCCAAATAACTTCATCATGTTATCAGCATAGTCAGCCCTCCAGCAAAAAGCCTTGGGGTTTGCAGTTCAGGAGCGCTGTTGTTAATGCTTTATGCTGTAATGTTAATTTTTACATTGCTATAAATGTACTGTGCTGGAGGAGTCCTGGTTTTCAAGGTTAAATATACAATTTTTATTTATACTTCAGAAGTGTCTTCTTTAGAGTGTCATAACATCTAATATTCTGCTATAATCTTTTAAAAAGGAGGTGACTTTAACAGCCTTTTTTATCTTTAAGTAGTAATACGGTCACTCCATTCAAAGTGCACAATATCAGCAAAAATTATATAAACAAAAATCATCTTATTACTAGAAGAGTTTAAGAAATCATATATTTACCTGTCCTTGTCCATACTGCCTATTTAACATGTTTATTAATAAAAATTAATTATCTCAGTTTCACTTTAGTCAATTCACTTTCAGAGTATTTATCACTGCTATTCTCAGTCATCAAATTCCATAGCATAACAGTTGTTTTTGCCAGAACATAAACAAAATAAGATTAGCATTTTTGTTAGTCCTAGTTTATAAAAACTTCTCCTTTTCTATACATAAACAGTTAATTATGCCTACAGTCAGGTTCACACTGAAGATTTGATTATGAAATAATTTTAAAACGCAGCAATTCACTGGTGATATATTTTTCAAACTCAACAGTTCACTGAAGAACACTTGAATTTTTCAGTAAAAAAAAAAATTATAGCATTTTACTATGCTGAAGCCACTATTGCAGGGAAAAAACTAATGATGTATTTGTGATCTTTTTAAACCAAAAACTACCTGAAATTTCTAGGCCTTGAAATTTGAGTCATATAGACATGTTTTCCAGGCCTTACACAGGTTTTGTCCTAAAATACTTTGTGTTTTACAAGGCTGAGGGTGGCTTTTCATATCTGCCCCAACACCCATCTGATCAAGGGACAACTAAGAATATAGGTCTCATCCCAGAGAAGATCCCTGAAAGCCTTCGCTTTCAGCTCTGCCTAAAATTACCAGAGGGGAGCCCTTGGCTCTTTGACCAAACAGAAATATTATCCCTGACGTTAACAAAGCCACGCTGTCATTCCTGGCTGTAGACTGAGAAGAGCAGGAGCTCCCTGCCAGTCCAACAAACTGCCTGTGCCTGCAGCTTGGCCCTGCCGAGGGTCGGAGCAGGCGAGGTGGGACACGCGGGTCCCCGCTCACCTGTGAAACGTCCTCAGCTTCTTCCTCAGGAGCATCTCCAGAGTCAGCACCTTCTGCATCAAGAGGCATTTCACGGCAGTCTCCTCTCTGCTGGCCGGGTTAATGCGCTGTGCAGTCAGTCTCCAAACATAGATCTCATGTTTCAGCTCTAAAATGAAGCAAAATCACTTCTCTTAAAGCAGGTATAATGCATATGAAACCAGAGACACACAGAATAGGTGTAACGTGCCCTGGACTCAAAGCTGTTAAAATGATTGGAATGTTTCCCAACAATTTTCCACTTAGGAAGCTGCTTTTACCATTCATTTTGCAAAGCTGAAGGGAATGAAAAATAAATAGAAACTTTTCAACATTTTAAATAAATTAATCTCAAAGTCCTTTTCCAAGCAAAAAGAAGTACTGTCTTCAAATGCTTGCAAATGCCTTCCACAAGCTTTAGTGCTAAAATCATATCACATTCATTTTTCATCAGACAATAAACTGTYAATACACATTATTATACTGCTAACAAGATACTAGTCACTTTGTAGTTAGGAATTACAGCAAGTGCTCCTTCACTGTATTCAGAATGGACAACATGTTTCCATTCACTCTACGTTCATACAAGCAATTTTATCAATGTAAGGCAAAACTGAAATTTAGCACTGTCTTGTGGAATATCGTTTAATAACATTTTAAAGAGGACTTAATTCTTAGGCACTGAAAATATCTATAAACACAGCTACCATCACCTGCGTGCAGACCTGATATCTGATATCTGATCCTGTGTAAGTTCAGACAGACTGATTAACACTTGAAATCAGTCTCCAAAATCTTGTCAGGATTTTCAACACTTTTTGATTTATTTTTTTCCAGTGTTGTCAAGGCCTTGCAGAATGACTGAAAGGTGTTTGTTCCTGTTCAGGAAGGACCTTTTTTTGGCCATGCCAAAAAAAAGCTATGGATTTTCCAGGAAATCACTAAAGAAATAAAAGCAGAATATTCATTCAGAAACTGTCTGCACAAATGCTTCCTGATGAAGCAACAGGATGTTTCCTCACCCTTCTTTTCTGTTCCCCTCAAATTTCATGTTGTTGAAGATAACGTGTCAAGAATTCAAGGCTTTATATCTTAAGATCCCTGTTCAATCAGCAAATTGTTCTTATCCTAAGAAATGGATGTGGAAGTCTTTGCACCATGTATACAAACTATATGCATTATTTATAAAAAAAAAAATTATGTAATAACATAAGAAATATTTAAACACATTTTGATGTAAGCAGTGATATTAACATTTACTGCTGCAAATCCCTAGCGGTTCATGGTATCTACTATCAAAACCAGTACTAAACGTGTTTAATCCCCCCCCTTCCTATGTGACCAAGTATTTATAATGATAATACAGAGTGAGTCACGTAAAGATTGACCAAAAGAGGGAATTAGACTTGACAGAACTCAAACATTTAAGAGTGAAAGTAAGTGTGTCCAGAGCCTGCACAGTTGACACAAAAAATGGATCTGAACAGCAATTGACTCACATTTTGTATGGTTCATGTCTATAGATGAGCACACATCCATCAAAAAGGTAATCTTTGCCTGAGCTTTACAGTGCAAGACCAGAAATGTAAATTCACACTATCTAAAGCCTAATGACTGTCCCAGGTCATTAGTCATTAAACAACCTAGTGCCCAGCTAAAGCTTTTCTTCCAAGATGGGATTCATACCTGAATCCCAGATACCAAGGTGGTGCAGAATATACCACTTTTTAATATATTTGGTGATTCTTGCCGGGATTATAATCTGACACTAAATTATGTTAAAACATGGATAGATCATGCTTATCAAAGGATCCACATGACTTGGTGCAGAGACCCTATCCTGGCCGTCATTTACCTTTCCATCAACATTTGTGACACACACAACTGCATCAGCAGTGATTTTCTATTCTCTTCCAGAACATAAAGAAGAAAGTGACAGAGCTTTAGGCCACAGCTGATCTTCTGTTCCCCACAGGAAAAAAAAAACCACACTCTTTTTGAGGATTAGCGTGCAAAAAAACCTTATTTTGCTGATCCTACATGCTGCCCTGACCTAAACAAGATAGAAACTTTTGTATGTAATTGAAGCAGGCGAAGGGGGAGAACCCCCTCAGCAGGTCAACGCTCCTTTCTGTACTGCGCTCTCATGCAATTTTCAAGTCAATTGGACTGTAGCTTTGAAAGTGCGTCTCATCAACAGTCCAAGAGAAAGTGTGTGGTTTTGTCTTTTTCTCTGGCAAGCATGAGGCATGAAGTCTCCTCATGAAGCACGATTATCCAGTTTGCTACCCTGCTTTCCGATAGCTTGTCTTTGCTGCAACACCTTTTCTGATCATGTCTGTTCATCCTCCCATAGCGTTTCCCCCCATCCTTTCCAAGTGAAATTTCAGCAAGGGTTTTGCTGATGGATGAAAGTTGAATGTTTCATCATCTAACCGAGATGCAGGTCTCCAGCAGGTATTTTCCTACAAAGAATCTTTATCTTCTCTCCTTCAGAAAGGGGCAGCTAGCATCACTGTATCTGTGCCACAAACAAACCCGCAGAGCAGAAAGCAGCATGACTTGCGTTGCTCATTCCTGTTCCATGTCTGAAGTGCCATGGGGCTAATCTCCAGGTTCAGCAATGTCGGCCTGGTGCTTTCTGGTCTATGTTAAAAAATACACACGTTTTCACATGGCTTTTATCTTGCCTTTATGTACAGCAAGTGCATGCTTGATTGTTCAGTCGTTAGTTTTCTAAACATCCCAACGATGTGAACATTCAACCTGCTGTGTAATTTACTTCAGAGCAAAATGTCCTTTGGAAATTAAAACGGTCAATACAACTTTTATACTGCGACTCCTGTTGCAGTAATAATTTGTGAAGAGGTTGTCTAGGTCATCCCACAGAATATTTCTCCTATTTCTCTTTCATGCACACTCTTATTGTAATAGCCCGTTATGGCATCAGGTGATACATATGTATTAGCAGTAGTTTTTGTTTTGAAGGAAATAAATATAATGCAGGACCTTTGAGGTCAGTGAGAACACTAAACCTGGACAAAAACCTTTGGGCCTTTCTATACTTCTCCCATTTCAGGTCTGTAAACCCATTGAGGCAGCAACCCCTAGAGTTTGGGAACATCTGATGTTTTATGACATACTACRTTACACATTATGGACAAGGGCTTAATGCACCTGCACGGTCTTATCAATCACTTTGAAATTATGGCTAAGGCAGCATAAGGGCAGCATTTGGCTGAATGGGAAGGTCTCACACCCTGTTTCCCCACGTCCATAAGTTCCTGTCCCCTCCTTAGAGGGGATCTAATGGTCGTGTTACACCAGGGCAAGCTCACTCCACTCACTCGTCCAACAAAACCCAATCTGCAGGGTTTTCGCAGGGTTAGCTTTATGGTGGATCAGCCTACTAACCAATTTATCCTACCATTGCTAATAACTGAAATGGTATGTGTGTGTGTGGCATGTACCTTTCATGGCAGTTTATCATTAAAGCAGGTAAATTAACATTTAACTGCAACTGTAGTAGCAGTAGTTGAAGTGATATAAGCAAGGGAAAGTTTAGTATGCAGTGATCTGGAGTAAAAGACGACAGGACAGCTGCAGCTCAGTCAGGGAATTCAGCCCATTATGATACTAAAATCTTTGTGAACACGGTAGATTCATAAAGCCCACAAGGCACCACAGCAATATACCTAGCATTATTATTTCACAAAAAAATTATTTTTTTCTTTTTCTTTCTGTTTTTTTTTTTTCCCCCAGAAAGTCATTTCCAACAAGAAAAGAATAATTTTTTGCTCAGTTCTAGGATCAAATAAAGGATCAGCAAACATGTAAACCCTATGCTGCTAATCTGTTCTGGTTTTGTCATTTATCATATTTTACCATGGAGACCACAGATATGACATCCTGGACCCATTGAATTTAATGGAGTTTCAGCTACTGACCTGAGCTGTGACATTTTAGAAAACATCTTCTGCATTTTCGAAAACATAAGTTTCATTTAAAAATGCATATTCTTTCTGCAATCTGACAATTAATAGTCAGACTGATTTTCACTTAGAGTAATCACACATTCCCTCCCACCTGACTGCCAATAACAAAGAAGACACGCTCAAAAACTGAGTGTAATTAATTCCCAGTCTCAGAGTCTGAAAAGGCTAGTCTTGTTAATTGAAGATACTCAGAAGAGCATGACCAACCTTGATGAGATGATAAGAATTATCATAAAATGAAAGTTTTAACTTGCAAGTGCACTAAATACATTAAGTATCTTTTTGCACATTAAGTATCTTTTTGCAAGCAACACAAGTTTGTACTGCTGGGCTGTGACTAACGACATGCAAAGCATGTTCCTCTGAATGTGGTTTTTTTTTTCTCCACATGCTATTGTAGCTTAACTTTTTTCAGCAAAGCAATTATTTTTCTTAGCTAACGTCTCAGAACAAGAATACTTCTGTTTAAATATTAACTGAAAAGCAAATTAAGTACCATGAATTATAGCTTAATCTAGTAATAATAATAACTATAACTATTAGTAATTTTTTTAATCCTTGGTATTATGTAATTAATCCTCTAAGCATTATTAAACAGTAAGTGTCATCTCCATTTTAAAAGCACAGAAACTAAGTCAGAAATGTGAAACCTGAGTGTAGAAAGAATTCACCCTGAGGGATATTCCAGCTCAACAATTCACGCCTCTCCTAGAGGCACCGCCCCTCAACAGGACACAAGCATAAGGCTGTCATTCTGAAAAAAGGTGCCTGAAATGTCCTTGTCTTTATTCCTTTGAGTAGTCCAGTTTATCAATCATGGATAAAGATAAGCAGAGGTATAAACATTGCAGGGTCTTCAAAACTTCAGCAAAACACGCTTTGCCTTATTCGGCTAAATACTTGCAAAGGAATGCAAGAAATCTACACAATGCTGCATAACACAATATGGGGCATTTATATAAGCTTTTTAATTCGAAGTCCAACAGCTGGGGACCCATTTGGTCACGAAGRTACCTAATGCCGGTTCAGTTGCCCAGCATGGGATTGCATCCATGTCACAGGACTTACAGGACATCCTCATCCCTGCAGCAAAGCAGCTGGAGCCTGGGCAGAAAACTGCAAAGCTCRGATGGTGCCACACACCTAAGTCACCTCCCAGGAGTTTTCTTCTGGGCAAGCTGGGGCAGGCTGCAGCAGTCCCAGGAGTTAGGCTGTTCAGAAAGCTGCAAAACAGCAAGTATCCTTCTCCTTAAAAATGTAACTGGAATTTTCCTCACTGTGCTTTGTGTTTCCCCTTGTAATTTTAGCTACTGAAAGAATCTACAACACTACAAGCCTACCCCTGCATTTTATAAGGCAATAGTGAATTTAATGCCTCTATGATGGTCACATAACACTCAGATGGAGTAATCTGCAGATATTAAAGAGGGTTAGATCTCTCRTAACATTTCAGGATGGTTGATAAAGACATACATTACTCTTCAGCTGGTTTGTCCCTGAACGAGGGATGGGATCTCTCTCAGGTGATATGGGCTCTGTTCTCATCTCTGGGTAAGTCAGACTTAGAGCCACAAAGTTATTTCAGCCCTTGTGGTTTTGCCCCTTAGTTTCCTCTACTGCAGTTCTCCATCTTTTAAAAGCAGGAATCTGAGTATATTTGGGTTTCATGTGCGCTCATTAGCACTTGCCTAATGTGATCACAATACTCTGTTCTGTTACACTGAGAATGGCACATGGTCATGGGAAGTAGAGAGTCAAGTATTTTGAGCATTCATTTACCTAAAATTCCAGTGTAGTTTGTTTCAGAAAGTTTTCATCAGGTTTGAAATCTAGAAAAATAATTCTGGTTTACTCACTATCAAAAAATTTTAACTCAGACTGACAGACTTACCAATGATAACCAATTTAGCCAATGTTTTCCATTGAAGTCTCACAATTAAAAAAATCTCTGTTCAATTCACTATCCTCTGCTCAGAAGTGAATAGATACATGCCAATCATAAAACATTGTACACCAAACATAACTACTGCTGAGGTCCTTTCAATATCAGGAAAAAAGAAAAAAAAAAAAAAAAAAAAAAAAAAAAAAAAAAAAAAAAAAAAAAAAAAAAAAAAAAAAAAAAAAAAAAAAAAAAAAAGCAACCACAAAGAGATGGTATTCTTACAGTCCTATTAAGGAAAAAAGAATCATGAAAAGGTACAGCCTCAGGAGGACAACTCACATAATCCAAAAGATAGTGCCTCATCTAATGCTTTTAATAGGGCAACATGAAGAGCAAAATAATGAAGCACACTTCAGACTCACCATATCTTTTAGCAACTGGTTTAAATGTAAAAATGGTGACTAATAAGTTCAGCTCATTTCGATAAATAAAAATGGCAGGAATAATTTAAAAATCTGTCAAGGTTAYACTTTTATTTGAAATATCATCACAGTGAAAGCTCCCTGCAGCAAACAGATAGATACAGAGGACGTGTTAAATTAACCTAAATTGTTCTCTTAAGCTCTGTATATCAGGAAGATCTTATACGCTTCAAAGCCATCAGAGTAAAGTGAAAAAATTTGTCATAGCTTCACCAAAACACTGTTAATGATAAGGCCAGGTCTTGCCAACCAGTGTATATCTGTATAATCATTCCACAGTTGTGGTATGCATACAAAAATCCAGGGGGACAAGTGCTGCAAAAGAAACAGGAGGTATCACTTCCTCAGTTTTTACCTCCCATCAGTGATTTTTCTGTACTGATTCCTTCCACGAAAAATGTGCATAATAAAACCGTGAAGTGCTGCTCTATTGATTCAAAATGCCACTGTATTATACTTTCTTTCTGCGTAAGGCAGGTAAAGTAATATTACAGCTGCCTTCTTGTGATGGCTACATTGTCAATGCACTAAGCAAATAATATGAGACTGTCATATTTCCCTTATTCTGCAATGTCAGAATACTATTTTTATCATCTGAAAACAAGAAAGGACGGATCAACATTTTCCTCTTTCCAAGGGGAATACTCCATCAATGCTAAAGCAGTACAAAGGACATATACAGGATTCTAAACATAAAATGATCTAAAATGTTTAAAAATATAAAAATCATGAATCTGTGTAAAGTAAATAACTACACTTATTTTCATTCCTGGTCATTAGAAGAGCTATTGAAGGTGCAAATAATAAAAGACAGATTTTTTTTTTTTTACATTTTCAAACATAAAACTATGACCCTCGTGGATCCTGATATATTATCCAAAAAGGAGTATACACAAAGTCTGCAGGGACCATAAGACTACCTAGTTCCTTTGAGACTGAAAGTCTTACAGTTCTTTAAACTAAAAGACACGATATGTACCAGAAAGATGCGGTCTGAGATCCCAAGATAATTCGTAAGAAAGCTGCATCTTTTAGTTTAGCATGCTATCATCCACAGTAGGAGAGTTAAAATGTTAACTATTCATTGTTAATATATACAACCGGATTGCAGAGAAAAGGAAAAAAACCCAAAAACATTTTCCTGTTACACATTGTTCTTCAGGATTTAAAAATGTTTCCCATATATTCCCATGAATTTAGCATCTTGGGTGAGGACAGTAGAGTGCACTGCATGTTGCAAAACTGCCATCCACATTGAGCTTGGAGTTGAATGCTTGAAAATATCTTGAAATATCCCTTTCTTTGGACATTATTCTCTGCATAATCTGCCTGCTGGTTTTTTCACCTGAACCATTTTTCAAGTGAAGACAGCCCACTACTTTCAACAGTTATATTAAAATACCAATAGTGCTTTACTGGCAGTTAGTGAAGTACCCACATAGATACAGACGCACCTCAGGACTGAGATTTATCGATGTACTTAATCCAGCTAGGCGCTTGATGTACCTCTCACTGTTTCTAGCAAGAAATGGTTCCTATGGTTACAAATATGTTACTAACTAAAATAGGGCTAAGGACTGTTCTCTGACCCCAAGCAGCAGACATAGCTGTACTGATGCTACCTAACACCTTACGCTGGGTCCCCTCTGTGGCCCTGGGCATTATTATTATTTTATGTGGGCTTTTTTCAATTCAAAGTGTCTGAAGCAGTATTGGGGTTGTCTTGCAAGTCATCACAGTAGTTCTTCCCCAACATTAAACCAAAAGGTTGTACATCACGCTGYAGGGCATGGCATGAGGGCACGCACCGCTGTTAGAGGATGCAGAGGCCACCCAGACATCCCATGCCCTGAGAAAACAACAAAGCTGTTAACCCTTTAACCACAGCCACCTGCCCTGGGGAGCATTCCCCCAGGCAGGCATCTCAGCTGCAACAGGCAAGGGGGTTCACGTGGACAAAATAATAGTGACAGCACTGAGCTATACCTTGTGTTCGGCTACAATTACAATTGGCAATGCCTGTGCTTGGCCAGTCGTGTGCAGCACAAAGCACTATAGCAGACATTTGTAGTCACTACGGGACACAGAGGGGGTAACTCACCACACATTAAGTGCTAAACGAGTTTTTCAATTTTACCTTGTTTTGTCTCTTGACCTTCACCTTACCTGTGTCATCCTTTGGACATTTTCACGCAAAACGAGGCCCGATGTGAGCAGTACTTACTCTAAGTCCAGGAACAATGCCTGGACATCTTAGGTCTGCAGCCACCACAATCCTATCAGTTGCACAACCCTCAGTTATCGCTTCCCTACTTCTTTCCTCTTCTAGACTTTCTACCTTTTCACTGCCAGTTTTGTACCTCTTTTTCCCCTCCTCCTATCCCATTTCTTCTCTTAGAGAAGGAGCTGTAAAGCTCCACATGGAAGAAAGAAACAGATTTGCTCACTCATCTGGTTACCACATTTCACGTTGTGGGAAACAGCACCGTGTTTTTCACACATTAAGCACTTTACACATGACTATGATTAATTAGAAAATTCCTTCTGTTGGAGGCTGTACATACTGACTGTCATACTACCATAGTACTATTTTCCCAGCTGCTGCAGACAGTGAGCTATACCAGAGGGAATAACGTGCTCCCCCCTCTCCTGGCATCACCACTCCTGCTTCAACGGTGGGTGTCTCTTTCAGCCAGTGAAACAATCAGAAACTGGAGCAAGCAACACAGGAGAAATGGGGAGCTGGTGCCAAATCAGTTGTTGTGCTAAGAGAAAGCTCCTCCTCTTTGGCAAAAGTGGCAATAATAATACTTATCACTAGACCACGTCTACCCACTGTCCTGGGGATAGCTTCCTTCCTTCCCAAACACTGAGGTCCACATCTCCACAGCTTGATAGCTGAGACATAACAGTGTATTGTCACGCTTTCCAGGGACTAAATAATGTGTTGTTAACCCTTAAGGGAAATAAAAACTTTGGTTTCAAGGTTCTTTTGGGGGGAACAGCAAGTTTAATTCCTCTTACACTCATATATTATTATTTCCCCTTACATACTCTTTTTGGAAAGTATATATATACTTTTTAAACCTTCCCAGCTTACTACCCTAATCCTACCATCTTTTTCTGCATCACACAGAACAAGGCACAAGTTTATCAGCTGAAAGTTGCACTCAAAAAAGTCCTCAAAATATCCCTTCATTCTTAAAAGGATTTGATTTTCTCGCTCATGGTTGAGTTCTTCAGATTCTTTTTTTGTTTGCAATATTCCCCGCTTCAAGCTACTGCAGGTAGATRGTGGCTCCTGGGGAAGGAACATGCGTTCTTTCTGCTGCACAGGTGCTACAGCTCAGTCTGAAAGCCAACAATTTAAAGACACTGGTAACATACAGCATTGGAATTAATCTGCCAATGTATCATCAGAATAACAGCATTGTCTTAAACAGCATTCTTAAAATTAGTGCTTATCCTTTCTCAATAATCTGTGTAGCCCAAAGCAACAGAAAAAAGCTTAAAGCACATGGCATACAGTGAAAAAAATCTGGGGAGAATAATATACCAATTAAGTCTCACATATCTTGTTTAATTGCTAATTGGGGGCAGGCTGAGGGAAGGCTGGTATTTAGTTGATTAAAACAGCTGCTTCAAACAAGCTATTTGAAGTTATCACAGAATCATTGCAACCTGAGATGGAAGGACCCCTGAAAGCACCTTGGAAAGGTGCAAATCCAAATCACGACAGCTACCTCCTAATGGAGCTGTGTTTGTCGCTTTCTCTTCTCCTTTCACAGAAAATTTTAATAGAAAGAGTAGCTCTTCAGCATTTGCTCTAAGTGAACAGCTACTGATTAGCTTCACAGCAATGGAGGAGCAGCTGATTATAAGAACACATGGTATACTGATTGGGAGACTGCTATATCTGAACATACTAACCTGCAAGTAACAAAGATTACCGAGAGATGAATTGAGGGAAATATGCTCACCTCTTAAAAGTGTGCCATGTTTCACTGGCAAAAATATTATGTCAGTGAATAAATTGCACTATTCAAATTAATAAAAAATTGTTATGCATACTTGATTTCTTAAAAATCCAAAACATATGCTTTAGAAGTTTATAGATGAAAGAAAAAAATAGCAATTCTATTTTCTAAAATGTATATTCACAAAATAATACTATTATGTCAGGACCAAAATTGCTCACAGTTGGCAGAATGTATTTTCTGACTGTTTAGATATTACTTATCTCAAGACACCTTGCAAGCTGGCACTTTTAAAGATAATTTAAGTATATAATAACTCTAGTTATTCATGGAAATGTCCATGAAGCTATGACTTCTATTAGAAAATAAGAAATTAATAAAAGCAAATTAATTCTTTTTAAATAAGAAAGTTGGGAATTTACAAAAAAAATGCTGAATACCAAAGATTTAATAATATACTTCCAGGCAACAAAGAAAAGTAATAATTTTTTATAATGATGCATAATTACAAAGGGTTTTATCTGGGAGGTTCCTTTCCTCCCCAACAAAAAGATAACTCCTTTCCCAGAGATGATCTCTTCCACAAAGGATTCCCATTCTTGAGCCCTGTATAGAACAGGTAGGAACTTCCTCTATATTTAGCATTTTGATACAGAATCATAGAATGATTTGGGTTGGAAGGGACCTTTAAAGGTCATCTAGTCCAACCCCCTGCAATGAGCAGGGACATCTTTAACTAGACCAGGTTGCTCAGAGCCCCGTCCAACCTGACCTTGAATGTTTCTAGGGATGGGGCATCTACCACCTCTCTGGGCAACCTCTTCCAGTGTTTCACCACCCTCAGCATAAAAAATTTCTTCCTTATATCTAGTCTAAATCTACCCTCTTTTAGTTTAAAACCATTACCCCTTGTCTTATCGCAACAGGCCCTTCTAAAAAGTTTGTCCCCATCTTTCTTATAAGCCCCCTTTAAGTATTGAAGGGATGCAATAAGGCCTCAGCCTTCTCTTCTCCAGGCTGAACAACCCCAAAACCTATCTTTTTTGTCTATTGGTAAATAAAGTCTTTTTTCTCTTTGACCCAGAGGTATATAGTCAATAGATTTATTTACCAGGTGAGGAAGACCTCTTGCAGCACCTTCCCTGGTACAAGAAGCTAGGAAAAGAAGATTCTTGATGGCTTTCTGAAAAATCTTACTTTGTAGTGTCACAGGGAAATATCTAGGCATTTTAGGGACTGAGTTCATTGCTTTATTTCTCTTGTTCTCAGCATCAAATCTCTAAGGGTGCAGAAAGCCTCAGCTGTTTTACAATGGCACAGTAGTGAAAATGCGTATCTCATACCAAGCAAATATATAGAAGGAAAATTCTCCTTAATTCTCTTAGAAAACAGTTAGGTAGTATCTCCTCTAGAACAGTTCAAAAATGCTTAGTTCTTAATACTGGGAAAGACTTTGGCCCCTAGAGCTGTGAACAGGTAGGCTGAGCATGCCTTGTGCTGAATGGGCACTGAAGTCCCTCAAAACCAAATGTCTGCACAAGAGCCAACTTCCTAAGCAGTGAAGTCTCTTCTCTGACCTTTCTATCAGATGGGATTCAAGAGACATGGTACCATCCACTGAGAAGAGGACTGTCACTTCTGTCTTTTTAATAAAATCCTACTCCTAAAGCTAATTTTCCCTAGAACAAGGCAAGTCACTACAAGTGGTACTCATTTTGCCCAAATCAGGTACCTATCATGAAGATCTCTACCACTGAGTTAGTCACCTTGGACTCCCATTATACTCAAAAGAAAGAAGTAAACTTTTGGAGGATGTGATATATCTGTTCTGTTGTGGACAGCTACATTAGTCTTTAGAAGGGCTAATCTTTCTCTACAGATTACAAATGGAGCCAAGTTGTATCAACCATATCAAAAGTTGTCCTCCCCATGCTAAACAGACACCACGCAGACACTTTCAGAGATATCATACAGCACATTAAAACATCTGTTGCATGGTCAGTGGAAGCCTGGATCCTAAGTCTTCTGCAGCCAAAAGTGAAAAAAACATCAGTCCCAGGGAAGAAGCAGTAATACTCAACTATCTCTATCTTTGTACAAAACTTGCTAAGAAATTATACTTAGTGAATTATTTCTTACCTTGCAAGGAAATTGTGAACATTTGGGGGTTATTATTAAGTTTCACCACTCAAACTGAAGCCTGAGAACAATGATGAAAACTTCAAAACAATTGAATAGAAAGGCATTGTTGTGGTTTAACCTGGCAGGCAGCCAAACACCACACAGCCGCTTGCTCACTCCCCCCTCCCCTCAGTGGGATGGGGGAGAGAATCGAAAAAAAAAAAAAAGTAAAATTTGTGGACTGAGATAAAGACAGTTTAATAAAACAGAAAAGGAAGGGAAAATAATGATGATGATAATAATAATAATGATAGAATATACAAAATGAGTGATGCACAATGCAATTGCTCACCACCCGCTGAGCGATACCCAAGCCGCGATCGCTACTTCCTGGACCACGCCTCCTATTTATATATTGAGCATGACATCACATGGTATGGAATACCCCATTGGCCAGTTGGGCTAGCTGTCCAGGCTATGCTCCCTCCCAGCTTCTTGTGCACCTGGCAGAGCATGGGAGGCTGAAAAGTCCTTGACTAGTAGACTACTTAGCAACAACTARAAACATCAGTGTGTTATCAACATTCTTTTCATACTAAATCCAAAACACAGCACTAGGAAGAAAATTAACTCCATCCCAGCCGAAACCAGGACAGGCATAAAAGCATGAAGACAAAAACGGACCAACACACTCAACAGCATTGAAACAGCTTTACCAAGACTTCTAGGGACTACTGAGGTGAGCAACCTAAAAAAGACATAGGTTTAGTCCTACTGAATTATAGAAATTATACACCAGGGAATTTTAGGGTTGGAAGAGCCACAGAGACAAGCTGGAAAGAACTTCGAAAGTTCTTCTACTCTTGAGGAAATGTCCTTCACTGACCACAGACCAGGAAAAGATTGCTGAAAAAAACAGTGGAAGAAAACCAACAGTGAGGGAATGCATCAGTGCACTATGCCTGTCATAAGGGAAACCTGGGATATTTCTAAAACTAGGTTGTAAACTCAGCACCTTGAGCAGATGTTATGTGTTGTGATACAGAACACCCTGGTATTCAAGCCTATGGCTATAAACTATGCAGAATATCCCTATAAATTTTGAAAGATATTTAATAATTCATGTCAACACCTCAACCTTAGCACCAGAAAAACATCCATTTCTAAAAGTCAGAAAATATAATGACTAAAAATAAAATCTAAATTATTAGTTAAAAAATTAATGTAGAGAGACTGAAGGAGAGTGGGCACTTCCATCTGAGGACAACATTGTAGTAGGCACTATTCAGTTTCTGTTTAGCACATATTCAATGTAGTGATAATAAAATGTTTTCATGCTCACACTTACCAACAATTTCACTCGGCTCCTTATTGTAAAGTTTTTTGTTCCAGTAAAGAAGTCTGAGAAAAGGAAAGGAGACCAGAACAACAAGGCAGATGCCAACAAACATATGCCCCGTGAAGGCTGCGAAATCCAATCCCTGGAAATAAAAATGAAAACCTAAATTAAAAATCAGTTATTTTCCTATATTACCTACAAGGAAAAGTATTCAACTATATGTACTTTAGCAATCAATAATAAATATAAAGCAATAAAGTAAGTTCCAAGTACAGCATATGCTGTATTTCATCTGTTTCAAGGAGACGAGCCACATTACAATTTAATTCAGAGAACTAAAAAATAGCGTTACGAGTTATTCTGAAATATATTTAGTGTTCCTGACATGGATAGAAGAAAAAAAAAAACCACAAACTGAATCATTAACTTTCACTTTCATCACTTAAACCACTGTAAATTCATTTTAAATCACACTGAATCACAGAAATAATTAAATTTTAATGACCAGCTTTTGTTTTAAACTGATGACAACATGGATTTTTACAATAATTCTATCTGAAACAGGATTTCATCTAAATTCACAAATATTCTTCTACAATAAAAATATTATATGTCAATATTCTCTTTATTTTTTTACCTGCTTAATAAATGGACACATTTCTTTACATTTTGCATAATGAAACCCTTTAATGAAGGGGTTCTCAAAAAAGTTAGGCAGAATATATGTCCTGGTTTCAGCTGGGACAGAGTTAATTTTTTCTTTTCCTAGTAGTTGGTATTGTGCTATGTTTTGGATTTAGTATGAGAAGAATGTTGATAACACACTGATGTTTTTAGTTGTTGCTAAGTAGTCTACTAGTCAAGGACTTTTCAGCTTCCCATGCTCTGCCAGGTGCACAAGAAGCTGGGAGGGAGCATAGCCAGGACAGCTAACCCAACTAGCCAACAACCCATGAGTTGGGTCGTGGTTTAACCCCAGCCGGCAACTAAGACCCACCCAGCTGCTCACTCACTCCCCCCTGGTGGGATGGGGGAGAGAATCGGAAGGGTAAAAGTGAGAAAACTCATGGGTTGAGAGAGAGAGAGTTTAATAGGTAAAGCAAAAGCCACACACACAAGCAAAGCAAAACAAGGAATTCATTCACTACTTCCCATCGGCAGGCAGGTGTTCAGCCATCTCCAGGAAAGCAGGGCTCCATCATGCGTAACAGTTACTTGGGAAGACAAACGCCATCACTCCGAATGTCCCCCCCTTCCTTCCTCTTCCCCCAGCTTTATATACTGAGYATGACGTCAYATGGTATGGAATACCCCATTGGCTAGTTGGGTTAGCTGTCCTGGCTATGCTCCCTCCCAGCTTCTTGTGCACCTGGCAGAGCATGGGAAGCTGAAAAGTCCTGACTAGTAGACTACTTAGCAACAACTAAAAACATCAGTGTGTTATCAACATTCTTCTCATACTAAATCCAAAACATAGCACTATACCAACTACTAGGAAAAAAAAAAAAATTAACTCTATCCCAGCCGAAACCAGGACAGTATATTAAAAAGCTACTGGTTTAAGCAATAAGAATGAATAGTGACAACCCACCCTAAAACTTTGAAGTTAGCCATGCTTTGAGTAGGATGTTGGACTAGATGACCTCCAGGTCCCCTTTCAACTGAATTATTCCATGATTCCATATTACACACACTGTAGTGGGTCAGGGTTAGCCTTTGGTCTGGGATTTTCTGAAGTAGTCATGACTAGCCTGTCCAAAAGAAGTTGTCCATGAAGCTCCAAGGGGGATCACATCCAAGTACTCTGGTAGCAAGGAACTGTCTTATATTCACAGAGCAGAGGCTGTCTGAACTGGTGATCCCAGCAGAACAGCTCTGTGACACTTGGAAGAAAGCATGGTCCAAGCCCTGGATAGCTCAGGTTGTCCAAACTGAATTTTTAGAGCATCCACTGATTTCCCAGAGACTCTAGAAAGTCATGGGATCTCCCTGTGCCACACCTCTATGTCTCTACAAGGATGATAGTGACTTGCCTTTTACCAAACACCTGTGTGCTACCTATAGACCCTTCTGTAATGCCAAGACAAATTAAAAACAGCTATACTGCCTCCTACTAAAAGAATTTATGTGGAAATGTCCCAGCTGAAATGTCTCTGGTTCAAAAAAGGAAAAAAAAGTTTCTCCATTGCACCACAGGGCATAATAAAAAATACACGATGCAAGAAACTGATTAAAGTCACAAAGAACTTCTGTAGCCAGATAAAGACTAGTGCTCTTTTGCAAAAAATCCATAGTTTGCAGACAGCTAAATAAATCTCAAACATAAATACGCAGACCTGGGACTAGAATTTGATCCTATGAAAAATACAGGTTTCAGCTTCATGACTTAAAGAAAATCATCCTTAGTTGCTATTTAATAGTAGATTCCTTACCTCTTCTACTCTCCAGCCACTAAAAGGTGAAACTGTATACCTGTTCATTCACGGGCCTTTCATTATAACTCAGCTACTGCCATTTCTTTTATGAAAGTAGAAAGAAGACTCTTCAGGAATTGGAATAAGACTATTTTGAGAATAGGACAAAAAACCATGGTACCACAAAGGAAAAGAATATACCTTTATTCAGTTTGCCTACATAATAGGTCAGCCAGTCAAATATCTGACATCTCTGCAAGACAGACTTTACAGGTCAACTTTTATAAATACTCAGAAAGACTGGCCTCTGGGCATCAAGTCAAGATTCAGAGCTACGGGAGATATTTCTATGAAGGATGAAATCAACATTCATAACTCTAGGAAATTTACAAATAGCAATGAGAAAAAAAATAATTGAAATTCTGCAAAGGCTCAATGTTTTGTAAGACCTGCCCCCAAAGTATATAAAGTCCGTATCCCCCATGTACATTTCCTTAATTACAGCCATTTAAAATTGACAATAAATCTAATTTATATATGGGTTGCCTCTAAGATTATAGCCAAGAAGAAAAATCGGAAAATTTTGGCCGGAAAAATCAGAATACTTAAAAGCACGGTGAACTGGCCTTGGTTTAGAAATTGCTCAAGTATTGACAATGTGCCATTAAACAGTTCAGGAAGTATGGAAAATAAGTATTCAGTTTTGTATGGTCTCTAAAATGACCTAAGGAGAGGTAGGAAGTTGAAAGGAATTAAGCTGTAAAAACACTGAAGCTACACCAGCTAAAATAGCAATGCCTAAATCTGTATGGAAAAAAATTTATCCTCTGAAAAACGAAATGACTGGGAAACAGCTAGTTGAGGAGCAATAAAGTAATTATTAGAGGTGGTCAGAACATACTCAACCCCGAATTACCAGAACCAGGAAAATTACTTTTGCATTCAATCTAGTCTTAAAAAGAGCAGTGGACGTGAAGCTTTTCTTAGGCTGGCAGCAATGTGCCCACATCACAAAGAAGGATGCCAGCTACCAGGCAGAGTATACTAGCAGAAATTCTCTGCAGAGATACTCAGGCATAAAGCTAATTGCTAATGTAGGAAATAAAAAAGAGAAACAGGAACCCGAAGAATCCTTGGAAACTCTCAACTTTAAATATGTGATGTTTCCATCATATGTTAATGGAACTTGAATTTAAGGAAGTGGCTTATTGCAAACAAGTGCAAAGATTTACAAAGTCACTTGCTTCTAGGTTTTGAATATCACACCAACTTCAGACCAAAACAATTGTGCTTTGCTACTGAAATGCCACAATGCAGAAGCTGCTCAAACAAAAAAAAAACAGCACAAGAAATGTGCCGCTTGAAACCCACAAAACTAATTTCTCTATGAAAAGGAAAACCACATCAACCTAGAAGGTAAACTAAAATGCTGAGGTTAATAAGGAGGTCTCAGGTCTGAATGATAGTTGAAAGGAATTTAAATGAGATGGAGATCACAATACTCTTAAAAAAAATCAGGATTAACACAGCTTCGTGACAAAAGAGCTGACATAGATGAGCCTTAAAAGTGATTTGGAGACACCATCACAAGAGAAAAAAATTGTCTACTAGATTTTTTGGCATCCTATCCAGGAGCTTACCCAAACTTTTCAAAGAGAGTAGCTGGGCTGAGATTCAGGATTTTGTTAAACTTCATAATATCACCCCATTGATCTTTTGTATCTCTGAGATCCCTGGGGAGAAAGAAAACATGTTGCTCTGCTGCGACTGCGGAACAGCTTTCCAATTCAGCGGAAACAAGTCGTTTTCTAACATGGAGCGTACTTATTTCAGGTAAGAGCTTGCATGACAGTATTGCCTGTGATAGTGCAAGGCTGGATTCAATTCTCTTCCCATCCCTCGCTCCCGGCTTTCCTCCCCATTTCCTCCTTGCATTGATCCACAAGAGCCAGTGAGTGAAAATGAATCCTGACGATTGCTAGCCTTGGGCAACTTGTACCCTGTAGCCATGAGGAGGCTGAGGACTACCTTTTTATGGCTGATATCAGATGGGCTTATGGTGAAAAACAGTTCACTGCCCACCCTGATGCTTTGGGCTGGGTGCTTAGCACCAGCCTCTCTGCAGCACGCAGAATATGCTTCCAGGGAAGGAGCAGGCAGATTTCACACCTGACACTACTGACTAGTAGTCAACTGGCAGCCTCTGGAGAACTTTAAGAGACTAAAGGCTTTACATTGCACCACAGATATGAAAGATGCAGCAGAGGATACCAAGATGGGGGCACAGTTACTTCATCAGTTGCTCCTGCTCCCTTTCCCACACCCTAGAAAGGGCATGCAACATATCCTCAGAGCCTACATTCATACTCCTGAGTCCTCTGCACTGCTGGGACCAGGATTCAGCGATGTAAAAACACATTAAAGTGCTCCACATGTCTGCTGCATACAAGAAAATGTCATTTTCATAAAGATCTTCTTTTTCCTGCACAATGGAGTGAAATAGAATTGACATGCAGAATAGGCAAGAAATACTTTTCTTCCAGGAGATATCGATCCATCAGATAAATACAATACATGCTTCAAATGTCCCTTACTTGAGTTTTACAAATTGATTAAAAGTTTTAATGCCCTTGTATCCAGCAAACTCAACAAAAATAGCCTAGTAAACTATGGGAATCCATTTCACAATTTGCCAGTGCTTGAAATACCTTTATAGATTCATATATAGGATTTTCTCTCTTCCATTTTTCAGAATTATCATCTACTTCTATTAATAAATTTTTGGTACCACAATTTTTCATGAAATATAACCAACTAATATCGCATCATGCTAAATTTCAGCATGAGGGCTGAAAGTGTCCAAAAGGCAGAACAGGATAACATGATGGCTGTGCATTTTCCAGGGAATTCCTGTTAAATGGCACGAGTAACTCCAAGCGGGATGCTGAAAACTCCAAATCCTCAGCAAACATCAGATTAACAGTACAAGCTTTATCACATACCAACAAAGACAGTAAATAAGAAGATATAATCCAGTGGCTAGCACGTGCTAAAACTGCCTTTGCTCTTATCATTACCTCTTAGACAGATTAAAGCGAGATACGCTAGTGCACACTATGTTCACAGCATTGTTTTGCTCTGGAGACCTATTCCCCATCCATTCTCTAAAGATCTTGTAATCACAGCCTAAGCTTAGAGCACAAGCAACTTCTGATTTCAAAGGCATGACTGCAGATACTTGTGAAGTTCCCAAATATAGAGGACTTAACGTTCAACCTTTCTGAAAGCAATGACCATTTCGAACCAGTTCGTGCCCTATTGTGCATATAAAAATGGAGTTCCCAAAGTCCGAAGCACATATCTCTTCAGGATAAAAATATAATTTTGCTAACAATGGCCACTCAATAGCAGTACTCTGAAGGTAATAAAAGATAAAAAAAAGTTTTGTATTCACTGAATGAGTTTTCCATTTGCTCTTAATGAAAACTCTTATTTTCCTTGCGTCATATCACAACATAAATGCTCTTTTGTGAGACTTCTTCCGACTCCAACTAAGAACAAGCAAGAATACAACAAATCTTCCTACCCTATTATGCAAATGTTCCCCTGATTCCAGGCATGATGGTAGGGAAAATGTCAGTATTATAAATTAACCACTGCTACAAAGAAAAAATCCTTTTGGCATCCATTTGCATCTCAAGACAAATAAACAGACTTATGCCTACATTTTAATGAGTAAACTGTAACAAAAAGCTTATTTATTCAAACATACTTTAAATAAAATATTCTTAATATGACATGAGTTTTTCCCAGAACCTAGGGAGAAAAATCTCTCCAGCACTACAGTAAACAAAGAGTAAAGCATTTCTAACGCTGTAACCCAATAACAGCACTTAAAGTAACAAGGCTGCACTTCATTTTGTATTGATTCAAAATCCAAGGTTTCCTAAGAAAGTGTCAACTTGCATAATATCTTGCTAGGCTGCTTTTAGAGGTTGATGTACAACAGTAACAGTTCAGGAAGACTGGTAAAATTCTCCTCCTGATCATCTACATAGCGCAATACACTATTCAGCCTCCTACAGGGGCATTTGTCCAAGTACTCCTGTACTTACTATGCAAAAATAACACTGAAAGAGAAGTGTAGGAGGATGAAAAAGGGAATTTCAGTGACAATGTCAAGGAGAAAAATTTCCTAGAATGGTGAAAACATGACCATAATGTTAAAAAGACATAAAAACCAGGTATTTTCTGTAGAAAACATCATAAGAGACACTATAAAAAATAGTGCATGAAGTCCTGTTTCCAAAACTCCATTATTGCATTCAAGAACTTTTACCTCTGAAAGACTTTTGAAAACAAAAGAATAAATTTTACTTGGTACAGATATAGCAGACATCCCACACATTTTAGAGGCAGATTTGGGGTTGATCATATCACCCTTCCTCACAGCAACCTTTGCTAGAAGTAGTTTCAGAAACAAGGTAACAATGTCTATGTTTCTTCTTCTGTATAAAAGACAGCATGCTAGAGCAGGTGGACAAAATTAGGAATCAAACTATTAGTTCAACAGCACAGACTGTAAGAGGCCACATGGTCCAGCTCCTTCCCTGCCCTCACTCTTGGTTTTATCCAGTTACTCCTGCCAGCGCTCTCCCCAGCAAATCTCCTTTACCAGGGGTGAGCCCTAAGCAGTGAGGACATAAGCCAGTCCATGCCACTCAGCCTCAGAGCCAAGGATAGGTCTTTGACCCTCTTTTGTTTTTATATATATATAGGTATAACAGATGAGAATACAGGAAAGAAGCAGCACAAGTCCCATGGTCCTGTGTTGAATCTGGTCTATTATGGCCTTATTTCCCTGATGCAAGAAAAGATCTGAAAACAATCCAGAGTGAAAACATTTGGAAAGTTTTTGTGCTTGTTTCAAATACAGAATTTGCTATAATGTCACATTTGCTAGGGTATTTATACATGTGAGTCCTCCTAAAATTATCAATATCTCATTCAAGAGAAATGTAAAATTGTTTCCTTTCAATGTGATTGCTTAATTGCTTCCCATGTCTATAGCCACTTCTAAATGTTCTACAGAGATGATGAGTTTCTGAGTATTTAGGAAAATGACCTGCATGGCAGGTGCTAATTATTCTCTTTTAGAAAAGAAGTTTTAAATAGTTGCACAGATTTCATATTTAAAATGTAAAATTTAGCTATCAAATCCTCAGCCAGGAATATTATAGTCTCCAAAGTCATCATCCAAACAAACTGATTGCAGCACATTTCAAATATTTTGAAGGTAAACATTCAATTTATTAAATACTATGAAATTTCAAAGATATTTTCCAACCTGGACAGTACTTAATTAATTTGAGTGTATTCAGTTAATTAGAAGAGATCCTTTTTTTGGTACAGCAATAGAAACATAACTGATTCCAAATAAAAAAACCTAGAATTTGATATTACAAGTCCCTCACCCCACTTGCACAGGTATTTTCACACTAGCCCATACACTACATTGAATTCTTTTAAATGTATTTATTTTGGGGGTTTATGACACCTGACCAAAACAGAAAACACATGCCTGGTATCCCTACAGATGTGCCCGTTACATTATCGCCCCTTCCATCRTGCTGCTTGGTGGTGGTGGTGCAGGAGCAGAAGGAGAGCAGAGCTGCCCCATCCCAGGAGGGGCTGCCCCTTGCATTCTGAGCAGGCTGCCTCCCTCCTGCCCCCAAGCACACCAGAGATGGGTGACACACCAAGGGATACCGGGGAGCACAGTGTCAGAGGCAGAAGTGGGACTTGATGCCCTCCTGTTCAGGGGTGGCAGGGATAGCTGAAAGCATGGAAAACTCACGCAAATGCCAGCTCCATGCAGAAGCTGAACACCCGCCAGCAGCGGCTCTGCCTGTCCACAGGGCAGAGAGGTCCATGTGGGTGGGAGGARATGGTGGGACCAGGACGGTCCCGCTGGCAGGTGTCTGGAGTCCTGCAGTCCCACCCAGCACGAGCCACCATAGCCTTCCCTTTGGCACCAGCCACCCAGCAAAATGAAAAGGTAGAAGAGTCAAGTGTTGGAAGTTAAAATCTGTCATTGCAGCCTGGGGATACCAAAACGTTGGCAGGAGGTGGGAGCCAGCTGCGGCCCATGCTGCATGGGAGGAGCCCCTGCTCTCCTCTCACCCCCACATCCTCTTGGGCTGCGGCTGAAGGGCAAAGTCTCTGCCTGCAGCAGTTATGTATGACATGGGTCTAGGGGGGCCACGCAGCCTCTCACATTGTGGGTTTTTGCGTATGGACAATTATTTCTGGTTTGAAATTTCTGAAAAGGAATTGAATTGTCTCAATATACTTAACTTTTGAGAGAAAGCCTATTCTGAAAAAAAAATTTGGATTTTCATCTTCATTTTCACATTCTTCTTTTTTTCCAACTTGCTGCCCTCTCTTTACAGCCCTCCATTGTTTTGCTTAATTTTTCACTTTGCCATTGACAAGGAAATCCTCCCCACCACCACCAAAAAAAGAAAAGGAAACTGGTATTCTCAGTCCGTATCAAAAAGTCTATTCTTCATCACAATTTTGTCCCCAAAAGATCACTCTGTTCTGTCTGATCATCCTACTAAGAAAGAAATAGCATGGCAGAAAAAGTGGATTATGTTCTGTTTATATGGCTATCTGGGCAAAGAGAAGGTTCAACACTGCGTAAGTCAACATCAGTACTTAATTTTAGTAGCCAAACAGCTTGCAGTACATACCTCCTTTCTCACCTCCTGCTTTGAAACAATAATCACATTTGGAGGATCCCCAACAGCTGTGGCAGCCCCCCCAATATTTGTGAAGATTACTTCTGCAATCAGGACATGCCTAGGATCAAGATTAAGTACTTCGCAGAGCCTGCGGTATAAAGAGAAGGAAATTAACCTCTTACCCTATGATTAAATTACCTTAAATCTTAAAATTTATAAAATTTACAAAATACAGTCATTTCACTGAAAAATTGCAGGATTTTAAACATAGTATTTTTGTGTGCATATATAGTTAAAGTTTTAATTGTGCTACATTATATGTGCTACAGTAATTATAGCAATATAAATGCAAAAATGACAGATTTTTTACATTTATAATGCAATAATTAATGGTTACAAAATTGATGCATTTTAAAAAGCATTTCATTAAAAGTAATCAACTATTACCAGAGTTGGACTACACAGAAAATAGCATTTCAAATTTTCAGCATCATGCAACTTTTTAAACCATGGTCCCCAGGCTACACTGACCTATGGGAAACTATTCTGAGCAACCACAGGCTCTGCACTCAGCGTCAGTAGTTAACTTTCTTGTGGGGAGCAGTGGTAGAGGGTTGTGCAGGCAACCTATTAGCCTTGAATCATCTATTAGAGACCTCAGCTTTCAGCCTAGGTTTATCCGGCTTATTCTGTTCCTATTTTTCCCCTTCTCTAAAGCTTGATCATGAGTATTTCTATTTGTAATGCAACAAGAGTAGAAAATACACATTCTTCATTATTAAAAAAATCTCAAAATGTTTTTAGCAGTTCAAAAATATTTAATGCTTCTTTAGTAATATGCTTCTTTAATAAGAAGAAGTAAAATGCTGCTTTAATAAGAAGCATCTTAAAGTGCTCTGGCAAATACTGGGATTGACTCAGTAACCTCATGATCCATTTCAACTCAGAGCCCGCTTACACACAGTAATCTTCACACAGATTACTTCAACTCACACAAATTACATTTACTCACAGATCTGCACAATCCGCTCATTTCTGAAGTACGTTTGACTTGAAACTTGGGCCGTGGTATTAAAGGATGAAAGTTAAGGTCACACCTAAGCACTTTGGAATAAGGAACGACTGTTTTCCTGCTCACGCCTTATCAAAACGTTGCTCCAGTGTGTAAAGATGGAGGCCACACTTAAGTTATTGCCCCCTCTACCTAATATGGGATGGGGGGAAGAGTGGGCAGCAAGAATGCTTTCTCAGGATTGCTTTCATTGTAGTGCTGTCACAYGTTTCCCTGAAGGAAGAGTTGAGCTTTACTGTTCAGTCTAAGACTGTATTGTTAAAAACTATATTTCAAAGAGCAAAGAGTGTATTGCACAGAAGCTTAACTTGATACACTTACGCTGTCACCAAGAGTGTCAATTTGAAACTCAGAAAAAACATTGTCAGATGACACATGTCAGCACATAAAAACTCCAGAACGAAATAACTGTGCAAAAATACAGTATTTCCCCAACAGCATAAAATTATGCAGTTGAAGGGTACTTTGTAATACAACTGGCCAAATTGTATCAATTGTGGTGCAAGACCACAGCTGTACTTGTAATTTTAACTTCATCACTCCTTGATTTCCAAATGTTTCAAAATATAACCCTAACTTTTCTTTAGTGATTCTTTCTTTTTGATGGGCCTAGTGATACCTTGAAGAAAGAACCTCTGACGTACGCCAAGAAAGGCCAAGCCCAAAGTACAAAACCATCAGAATATGTTAGCTATATGGTAGGATCAAACTTCTTACATTTACTTACCCTGGTTATATAATTCCCCATGTGAACAACCATTAGCCTTTTCCAGTTCCCAATAACAAAGTATCTTGAAAATAAACTATAGCTAAAAAAGGGTAGGTTTGGGGGTTTTTTTATCAGCTTACTACAAAATGCAGAGTGAAACAAGTATCATGTTTTACGTCTTATTAATGGAAATATAAATCCTTATATTCATAGAGTCAGTAGGATTTTCTGCAAGCATTATCTCCATGGCAATGACAGCGCAGTGCAACATAGTGAAGCTGTAGACAAGGGCTGAAGACAATGGCAGCAAGATAAAAACAAAAAATTACCCCCAGCATGAAGGTTTTAGAAATATGCAATTATTTGGTTTTACTAGGTGAGATAAAATTTTATTTTAGCTTTGATAGTTATTCAAATACAAATGTTTCCCGCATACTGATTTTCCCCTTCTTCAGTGTTACGAACTCATTTAGTATGAAATTAAAGTACTTTTATACATGGAGTATAAAACTCCAGTACTTAAAGGGTGACTACAAAGACAGAGGCTCTCTCTTCACAAGCAGCCACATGGAGAAGACAAGGGGCAACAAGTACAAGTTGCACTGGAAGAGATTTCATCTCAACATAAGAAAAGATTTTTTTATGGTGAGAACAATTAACCACCGGAACAACCTCCCCAGGGACGTGGTAGAGTCCCCATCGCTGGAGGTTTTCAAGATGAGACTGAACAGGGTGCTAGATAATCTCATCTAGGCTCCCTTTCCCATTAAAGGTTGGACCAGATGGTCTTTCGAGGTCCCTTCCAACCTGAGCTGCTCTATGATTCTTTGAAAATGGAATAAATACTACAGTAGCTCTGCCTGTGAACAGTAGTTCATGATGCATTGACATCTGGATTTCAATCCATTCCCAATTACAGTTAATTCAAAATATTCTGCAACACAGCTAAAGAAAACTTGGTGTTTAATAGTTCCAGTGTTGCTTACTGCTAGAGGTGAAATTATTGATTGGAGTAAGGCAAAGTGATCTCTTTAAAATATAATCGGACAGAAGACAAATGGAGCTTTCATTCGCCAGCTGTTTCCCAATCTAGAATAAATTCCACTTGCAAAATTGGTTTTTACTGCTTTACACTACATTTTAAAGTGGGAGCATATAGTAATAGAATTTTGTGTACTTTAATGTGATAATGACTGCAAGCATTACATCACTCAGGATCATTTTAAAAACACACTAGATCTTTCTGAAACTGAACTGGATTAACCAGATTTGCCTGGCCAGACACAGGTTAAATTCAGGTTAAAGAGTAATTTATAATCACACATTGGTTAAATGTAGTTGCAAATCACGTGTTATTAATTTACAGAAATCTGAAGTAATTAAATTCACTGTTCTCTATTAAAAGTTCCAAATATCTCATCTCAAATTGTGGAATTAACCAGTGGCTGTACCAATGACAAGATCACCAGCAGGAAGAAAATTCAGTCTCATATTCCGAAACAAAGCTTTTAGTTAAAATCTGGAGATTTTTTTTAATTTATTTGTCATTAGTATTAGAAGGGATAACAACTTCACTAAAACATAAATTACTATCTAAAATTGTATATAGATACTAGCCAGTAAAGGACAAGGCAGCTTTAGTTAAAAAATTCTCCCTGCTTACAGGAAAAAAMTTTCATCTCCTAGGGAGCATTTGGTGCAATATGCTATTGCAGTTCAGATACRGAGACAAACCAGAATAGTTAGCTGCCAAGGCAGTGTAACAGGCTTCAGATATGTGCTCACTATTAACACAAAGGGAAAAGGGAATCAATCCCTTTGAAAACGTTAGCTCTTTACCCTACTACAATAGGAGTATTTGAAGTTTTTATTTCCATTTAGATGATCAAAAAAAGTCCAAACAAGCATTTTGCACACGTCTACAACCGATTGCTGGCTATAAAAGACCAAGTACAAAACCGTAACAATCAAGTACCTTATGGTTACTGGAGTGAAGAGCATCATAGTGGTAACGTTGTCCAAAAATGCAGAAAGAATTGCAGCAATGAGGCACAGAAGCGTAATCATGGCCCACACCTTGCCTCTAGAGAATCGATAAGCCTAATAAAACCAAATAGAAACAAAATTAAGGGACTAGATCACTCCAGCTTAGTTTTCAAAAAATGATAGATAAATCAACTTCACCAAAGGTGAGGCAACAGTAAGCTCAGAGCATTTACTACTCCATGCACCTCCAACAGCACCCTCCCCAATATTAATTAATTTAGCAAGAAAACATTTCATGGAAGTGGGCAAACATTCCATCATGCAGAGGAAGAAACAAGTCTGAAAAGACACCATGCTACGCTGCCAGGCATGAAGAGGGTCTGTGGCAGTAGCAGGGCTGAGCCCCCATCTTCTGCCTGCATGCCCGGGTGGACTAACGTGGTTCAGACCTCTCACCCCCTCCACACGCTGGGACACCTCCCCCATCCTCAGAGCAGCACTGCCAGGGCTACGCAGTCTGGGCATCTATGTAGGCAGGGGTTGTGTCCACCCATGTTTTGTTTAGGGGTTCTGTGCTCAAAGCAGTCCTCCTTGTCGCTTTTGTTTTCTTTCTTTCCACCCTTCTCAAGAAMATTAAGCTTTGCAGCAGGTGAAGGAGTCCCTCACCATGGGTAATACTTGCTTTACAACCCATCCGTCAGAATTACCCTTTTCATGTAATCTTTGGTTCTGCCACTGTGCAAAGGTCTGTGGCCATTTTTCATGTGTGATCATAAAGCTAATGATAGTTCCCATATTTCCTCTCTCCCACTGCCAGGCATAAATACAGATTTCAGTTACAGCGGAACTGCAGTCCTGGGGAAGTCAGTGGAATAACTCAACTTTATATTGTCCATATGCTTGTGTACCCTACTGGGGACCTTTACCTTTCTTCTGTAGAAACAGAATTGCCTTAAGGGTTTCCTTTCATCCCTAAGAGATGTTTCAAAAYTACAAGTTGACCACTGTCATTTCTAATGTGATAAGTATACACTGCCCTAAGAAAGGTTCTTCAAAGATAGTGCTTGGTGTAACAGATCTGATTAGATACTAACTTGATTAATCCAGTAATAATTAAAAGTACCAAAACAAGCCTACCTTTACTGCACAGTAGTCAAAGAATCCAGTCTCTGAAAATATGGCCACCAAAATCATCTACCAAAAGATGAAGAAAAAGAGAATAGCTTGCAACTGAATTATTACACCAAAAAAAAGCGATGTAGTTTGTGATCCTGACAAAAGCCCTTCTTATCTGACACAGCTCTGAGAATCTGATCACCTTCATATTAGGATATCCACTACAGCTGCCAGATATCTCTTATTAATGCGTCATATGGTGAAATTTAGTTCTCCACATAAACAGTCTGTAAATGTCATACTAGTCTGGTTGAATTTTATTTGTAGTGACTAAGTGGGCATCATACATTAAGTAGTCAATGTGTCTCCCTTATGTCATTAATCAAGAAAAGCCAATAAGTGTGTTTGCTTTCTGCAGTAATGCTCTACAGAGTGCAGAAGATAGCAGCTCCAATAATTACTTGCATTTTCCCACATTTCTGGGAGGTTTCCTCTCCTTCCATCTTTGCTCCCAACAGATTTTTTTTTGCTTTCTTTTTCTGTGGGGAAGGCGGGGAGCAGGGAGCAGTGTCAGGAAATAAGAAAAGCTCAGAATGGCAACAGATAATTGTAATTTTGTCTCTGTATATTGTATATTTTGTGTTAGAGTTTAATAGCACTTGGACAATTCTTTTTACCATAAATAGCTCTGGGCAAAGTGGTTAAAATAATATATGATTATAATCTAATCAGATATTTCTCCTCCATTTCTGGTTTGCTGTTTTTTGGCTCCAAACATAGCACTGACTAAGACAAAGAAAAGCACTTTTCCAGCAGAGCATGTTTGAGGAAGGTTTTGAGTAAACAAAATTAACAAGATAAATGAGAGTGATAATACTTGGCACTTAAACAGGTCTTTCCATTTATAGATCTTAAGGATGTTTTTAGTGTGTTACCAACACTATTTTACAGATTTTAAAAAAAACAGAAAAGGATCAACGTTTTCAAAAGGCTCCTTCAGAGGTCTGATCATCCTCCTTTTTGATAAATCCCTTAAGGCCTAAATTTTCATCATAACATGTCTCAGAAAAGTACAATTAAGAAAACGTTTAAAAGGGAAACATCTCTATATTGAGTGTGATTATTTCAGCACTTTTAGAGCAGAAGATACGTTTTAGTTACCATTCCAAACAGCAGCGCCAATGTCTCATAGTCAATCCACTCCACCACTTTGACCATACTAGGCCTCTGCAATCAAGAAATACCAGTGAATGCCACAAAACACCTAACTTGTGATTAGCTATGAAATATAAACTCCACTTAATTGATGAACAGTTTAAATAAGCTATGATGGAAATCAATAAGTGCTTTTACAAGGTACACAAAAAGGACTCTTTATTATTACCATTATTACTATTATTATTACTACTACTACTACTACTATTATTATTACTAATTCGAAGTATTGCTGGCATCCTAAGTGGGTCATTATCAAAAGCCTACATTAGGCTATTGGTTTATCTAGTTGTTCCTTATGTAGCATTGCAGAAATAAAAGATAACTGAACTACATAGTACACCCCAGTTTCCTTTTTGGTAAGAGAGCAAAAGCATACCGCTTCACCTGTGAACAAACTGGAGGGAATTTAAGGGAACATAGTAATGATGTGGTGACCAGTTATGAGAAAAACAGAGAAAATCAATCAGAGGTTTCACTAAATATCAACTAAGAGTAAGCAGGGGGAAACAAAAGGATTGGAAGGTGTAAGCATGAGGTGTAATTATTTAGGGTAGTATAAGGCAATGTATTTCCATTTAGGTTTGCTTGGTAACCTAACATTACTGAAAATAACAGTGTTAAAGTAACTCTGAATTAAGCTGAAAATGGTTGTACTCAGCTTCCTGCAAATCAGAACAAAATAGCATCAACTGACCTTTTTCTACTCTTCTTGTCTATACCCTAGGGTGACTTGTTTTCCCCAAGATGCTTCCCCATCCCAACATCTGCCCTACCATCTCTCTCTCTTAAAACACACTGCTCTGTTTGCCCTCACAACAGGGCAAACATGGAAATTTATGATATCATACCCAGAAACAAAGTGAGCACTTACAGTTTGATAACTTACCTCCCCAACAGTAGCTAAGGTGGCTAAAGCTGCCAAAGAGCCCAGCATCGCTGCAAGGGTTCTGTGAACAATCTGCAATGAAGGGTAAGAATTGACCAGAGACTCCTCTAAACATCTCCTTACTATTAAAAAGGAGGAGGGAAAAGGATAAAAATTCCTGTAGTTCATTCTTTTCTTGGTTTGTCTGGGTTTTTTTTTCCTTATTCCACTCCACCCCACCCCGCTTCAAAGAGACCTGACCCAAGAATGGCTGATTACTTTGCCTCATTATAGGATGTTATTAAAAAAAAAAAAAAAAAAACAAAAAAAACACCAAAAAAAAGCCATACCTGTGTGAAACCCTGCTAGGAAGTCTCAGCTCTGATCTCAAGGCAGAGAAGGGACTTCAGCACCAGTTTCTTATACTTGCCAATGGGTGACCCAAGAAGGAAAGCAATTCATATTCCCTAACTTGAGGATCAAAAAGCCTAGCCCTGTTGGCTTCCCTTCACAGCCCATGGGAAGAAGACGCATGCCCAGGAGGCAATCGACCTCATTCTTTATAGGTGCTTGTTCATCTCCAATGTCTACAAAGCAATTCCCAAGCAAATAGCTCAGACCTGGGGCAGATGCATCCTACACATACACAGACGTACTAGACTTTGAGTTTCCAGGTCCAGTTTGTGGTCTGGGGCGCAGCTAGACCTGCTTTCTGTCTCACACACACAGAGTTTTCTTCCTTCATAAAGTGTTTCTTTACATCAGCATTTTCTCTACAAAGTGTTTTGGCTTCAAGAAAGCCATGTACTTCAGCTAAAATCTGCCGGACACCTTTGCTGCAGTCTCCTTAGTTCCTCAAAAGCTGCTTTCACCAGCATATAGACTAACCCAGCCTTGAACGGTGCTTCTCCTCCATCTCTAATGTTTCTCTAGCATACAAGCAATGCATCTGAAAATAGCATCCAAACCTCTGACCACAACACAGACATTCATTTAACACTGCAACAATTACTACAGCGTATGGACATTTCTCCACATCTATGTATCTAATGAATAAATTGCACTTAAAATTCTCAAGAAGAAAGTATAAAAGCAAGCACGCCCTGAAAATGTGCTTTTTCCTCCAAGTCCTCATTTGTAGTTATTTAATCCACCATGTCTGGAAGATCACAGATTGTGTAAAATAACTCAGTTAAAGTAAGAATGTAATCAATGAAAATCACACTGCAAAAGTCCGAATCTAATTAACAGCATTTACTATTAATGTGTTTAAATATTACTCAGACACACGTCAGAATTATTTCTGAGAAAGAAATAAGGCAGTCTCAAAATATTTCATTTGCTGCTAATTTCATAAGAAATATTTTGCTGATAAGAAACAATAGGATGTGGACATCTCAAGGCCCTCCTGCCTGCTTGTAAACGAAAAGAAAAAAGAAAAGATTTGGCTTTGTTTTTTCTCCTTGAACATAAATCTTTAACAGTAATGGTAATCAACTAAGCAATTTACCAAATTACTAGAAAAATAAATATATAAATGACTAATTGAGGAGTCAAAAGAAAAATCTGTCTCATTCTCCTATGTTTTTCTTCAAAATGTGCTGGAGAATAACCTATTCATAGTGATAAAGCAGGAGATCAGACCAAGTTTTTTATGTCCTAATGACCTAAAAGTACAGAGCACAGATTACAGTTCCCACCAGCTCCCACAGAAATGTGTGTGATAAGTCACTGTTTCATCTTTGATTTCCAGWTTCAGAACGTTGATATGAACACACAGGAATGGCCCTTCTGATTCTGCAAAAGTGGGGAGCATTCGATAATGTTCGATAGTTCTTGTGGCTGATGACGGGGTGCAGCAATTAGGCCTTACTGTTCTCTCCAAGAAAAGACACGAAGCAGAGATGTCAAGTTAGAGAAGGAGAACAGCTTCTTCCTAGGGCAAAGTAAGTTCAAGGGTAAGCTACTGGGGAATCCTCAGCCATCCTCAGACTGGAGGCTTTCTCCTCATCTAATCACCACCCACATTAGATAGCTCTTTTGCTGTTCTCAGAAAGATGTCATGGGTTTTCTGAGATTTGATTGGCTTTAGATTTTTTGCATATTTCCACATAAGCATTTTTGCTGTCACCACTGTATACTTAATTGCATACATTGGGTTGACTGCATTTTCATTTTCCAAGAGTTTGCTGTCACCTATGGGTGAAATTTGCTTTAATACCTGCAGAAAGATGGGGAAAATTGCTGTACAAATGGACTCATCTGTCAGTTCCTTCACCCAGGTGATTTTTCAAGAAGGATATACAAAAGTATATCCTGAAGAACGAACAAAGACTATTCAGGTGCAAAGCTCTATTACAAAAAACTTGTCAAATGTACAACTCTTCATTCCAGCAAACTATCAAGTGGAAGTTATACAGTAACATAAAGCCTAGAAAGCACACTTATGTAAACTCTGAGACATGTAAATATTCATAAGTTGAGATTTGGGAAGGTTTAGGAAAGAATGGATTACTCTTTAATCTTTTTTCATGTAAGGCAAACCCCAAACATATAATATATTTGTAAAGGTTATAAGCTGTGACACTGAAGCACAGTTCCATCTAATGCACATTTGGAGGGCATTATATTAGGTAAAATTCCGTTATTATTATTCTTTTGGAAAATAGTATGGACCTGATCCAAACCCTTTCAAAGCCTGGAAGGAGGATGAAAATCATTTCAGGATGAATCTCAAAGTGTATCCATAAACAAAAGCCCAGGTACAGAATTGAAAGAGTTCAGAAATAAATTAACACAGAGATTAAACCCCAGGAAAGCTGAGAGATTTGGTGGACTTTTGACTCTAAAGACATTTTGAAAGATGAAGTGAGAAATCATCTGTATTCATATGATCCTTCTCGTGCTTGAGAAAGTGCCTACCTTTGTGCATTCCCTAGTAAGCAAAGATGATTACAACGAAAGAACCCCAATTCATGGYGAGTTTCTCTTCCAAATAGGAATTGCTTATAAGATCATAAATTTGGTTGTATCAGCCTGACTGGGTAGAGTTTTCATTTCACAAGCTAGGAACGGAAGCAGAAGGAAATGATGGGCCAAAAGTTACTTCAGTAGCAAGGGCGACCGAACTCAGGTAGTAAATCCAGGGCTACAGCCCTAAACGTTGGTCAATCTAGCCACTGTAAGTAGACTTCTGGTGGCAGAGATAACTGGTTACAGCCTCCTGAAGCAACTCAGAGATTTATTTCCATTTCCACTCTCTTGCACATAAATACCTCCTCACATGCTGCCATCCTCTCTGGCCCTTCTTATTCTGTCAAAGCCACATGCCAAAGTGACCTCTTATTTTCTTCTCACTCATTTCTTCCATCCCACAATTGGATCCCCACATTTCAATGATTCAGTCAGTTTTAGCACGCTCTGTAAAATGCACTTATAAAAGTTCCTTGCCTCATTTCCTGGAAAGGTTTCTTAAAAAAAAAAAGCAATGGTCATTGAGACAAAAAAGGCAGAAGAGACGAGGAAGATACAAAGGTTTTAGTCTATCAGTTTGCATGCTAGAGCTCCCCACCTCCCAACCCAATTACAAACCTTATAATCTCTTCACAGAAGGGGCATCTTCACCATCAACATCATCTTTATTTTTGTCTGAAGAATGCCTAGCAGTGCTGACTTAATGAAACAGCAAAAGATGGTGCTTGCCTTTTACAAAGGGACAGTTACCTCAATACAAACTGCTACTGAAAACAATGCAGCCCAGATTTCACTCTTTACAATGCACGACTCAGTCGTAGAGCTCACTGATACAGGATGTCACCAGGCTGAGAGCTGAAAAGATTTCTAAAAAGTGAATGGATATTTACAGAATTTTATATAAATAATGAAAACACCCAAAGCTGCAACAATGGAGGCTATCAAAAATAACATCAACAATGTAGGTGTGGTGATAACAACATCATAGGGTCAATTCAGAATGGGCAAAGATTAGGAAAAACTTCTATAGTGATTTTGTTTCATAATTATCTGTAGAAAGTTTGTCTCATGATTGCCTGCTGTGTGATAAACACAATGTGCTGAATGCTGGTTCTGTATGATAGTTTCCATACTCTTAATTCAGGAGTTAATTTTAAGGTAAGAAATGAAAGCGACCCAAATCATTTACTCCACAAGTCTTTTTGCTTGATATTAATTAAAAATAAACATTTCCAGAGCTATAATGCAAACTGGATTTAGACAACCTAGATCTTCTCCAGATTTAAATTTCTTTATCTATCTGAAAGTGCTTTGGAATGTTTGCACAGAGTTCATCAAATCTTTTGGTAGACTGCAACAGCATCATTATAAAAATGATTCAAAATTCCAAACACTTTATCTTGTACAGTGCTCCAGGAGGTAAAAGGAAATTATTTAGAAGCCAATTGAATGGTGACCTGTATGCTATTTCAGGGCATACATTTCCCAGCGGAAATACAGGGCATTCATATTTCCAAAATGTGCTGCTGAAGATATTTGATAAATGGTACATCATACATCATAACAAATATGTTATTTCCACAAGTCCTTCTTTATAAGTGACAAATGGCAGTTGAAAGATGACTGTCAGTGACTTTAATGTAAAGCTTCAAATGCAGCCTCAATTCATTTCTTATCCATTTTTTCTCCAGTGAAGCCTGTTGCATTAAACTACTTCTTTTACTGAGAAATTAATTTTCATTTGATAGAGTGGCAGCATCGCTGCATTTCAACAGAGGCAGTTATTCCCAAGCCTATATTCACATATGGGTTTTATGCATTTTCCACCTGCCTTCATGAGTAGCTGAGACCTTCCCTATAAAATCAATAGCCAAATCCCTCTTAGACTTTATAAAGTCTCTAGTTCAATTCTTTATTCTCAGGGGACAGGGAGGGAGAGAAGGGGAGTAAAATTTGCTCTAGGATAGCTTTTTTTCTGACTTTATGTTTTATATTTATTCCTTTTTCTGTTTTAATAAGCGTTTGTTGGGTTAAAAGAAGATATCCTCAGCGGTGGAAAAGGTTTTTTTCCAACACAAAGAGTTTGGTTTTCCTAAAGATTATCAAGACAGTATTAGCCTGACTGCCTCTGGAAATGTGTTCCTCAGTCAGATCCCTTGATGGACATTATCGTATCATTTGCTGTCACATACTTTATAAATTTTGGTGGTCTGCATTGCCCTGGACTATCCCAGCTGTCATAGCAGGATACAGACAAAACTTCAGTCTTTCACGTTACACATATTTGATCCCCTTACGGTTTGGAAAATAAACGCCGAAGCCTGAAACTGGCATCAGAAGCTGAAATCAAAACTGAAGTTTGCGGAAAAACAATGGTAATTTAGCTAACTAATTTAGGTAATTTTTCCTAACTCTGTCAAGCAACGTAAATGAAAATTTGGGCTTATGTTAGAAAAAAACAAGGGTCAAAAAAAGCCTTGCAATACTTTGAACTCTGCCCTGCAGTAGATCCACTTCAAAGCTGAATGGCATCAAATTCTCAATTCATGAGGATTTGCTTTACTTCTGGCAAATTGCACAATTTGGACAGAATATAAAACAATAGACTAGAAATATAGGATATAGTCAGGTACAGATGAGATCCGAGCAGCAGAAAAGGAAGGTCAGTGGAGCCAGCCATATTTACTTGATTTTCTTCATGCTCACCTCTATTAAAGAGACCGTCTAACCAGTACCAGTTAGTGAAGGCATAGCCACATACCTCCCCTTCAGCTGGTAATGACAGCTAATGCTTTACCTCCTCGCCCTCCTCGCCTCTGCTTGCTCCCTACACGAGCTCTGCAGAAGCAGTTCTGCAGCTTCTTCAGCTGCGGGACACTCTTCCCAGCCCGTGGGAACCCCTTACAGGCCATGTGTCTCAACAGCTAGTGCAAAATGAATGATAACGGAAAATTAATTGCCTTAGAATTACTTAGTTAAGCAATAGCAAGTAAATTCTGTGGGGTTTTTAATGAAACAAAAGGGAGTTGCTGCTTGACATAGTTTAGAAAGTACGACTTATACTGATGCAGTATTCAGGGATCAACTAAAGCAGCTGTTGAGGCAAGCACGTAGGCTACATCTGCTGAAAGATGATGCGCATCAAGGATCCCAAAGTGACTGCAAGCATCACAAAAATCAGTGAAAGCAAGAACAGCTATTTATATCTTTGTCTGCAGATTAGGACACTATCTATATGTATTCTACACATGCAGACATGCGAATCATAAAATAAGACTTTACACTAAGTTAAATTTTTAGAAAAATCTTATTATTAATCTCATTTTTGTAAGTCAAAATACGTCAAAACCACATCACTGTACATAAGTATGCCTTGCTTGGGGAAAAAAAAAAAAAACCTGGACCAACAGCTGACTCATTTTTACAAGAATTCAATGGTGATTCAGTATAATAGTACTACCATATGCATGAAATATGTGCCCAAGATCAGTTAAGAGCACAGACTGGAGAGGTCTGTGGACTTGGAAACATTAGCTGCATATTTTAGTACTAACATGCATTCTTATTAATTGCACAATAAATGGCTGATCCCTGTAACTCTGTGAAAATAACATTCCATATACATTCAATAAGCTTTTTTTCCAGACAAATTCCCAACCCTAAAAGTCTTGTGGTTTTTTTTTAAATAGAAACATTAGATTCTATAGCAAACTGTGTAACTCCTGAAGAACATCTACACAACCCCAAGGTAAGAAAGCATCCATCTATGACATTCTGCTATAATATCCATTTTCACTCAGATCATGTGCCAAATTACTTGTTCTGATTCAACGCCAGTGAAGGAAGTCATGGTATAAACAACCCTGCCTTAGGGAAAGGCATAGAAGGCAGCAATTTGCCACTTCCTAATGCAGTGTTTCAAAATGTAAGATGGCACTACACAAGATGATTATCTGAAATAGAAGGTGATTAAAAGTAATACTATATGGTATCCAAGACAAGTTAACACCTGTGTTAGTTCACTTTTATTCCTATGGTATGTCGACTGAACAGGCTAAGAAATACAAGGTAGGGATATCTTGGGAGTTTTGTCTAGGAAAGATAGCCCTGAAATTCTGTGGTTAAGTAATTACATTAAGTTTCACCAGCTGACATCAATTCTTTCTATATGTAAAACACAATGCATAGAAGGAGAGAGAGAGAGAGACGCCTAAGGAGATCAAATTATTTTCTGTGAATAAATTACCTGATTAATTCATTCCCCTCTTCTATATAGAAAATCTATAAGCCAATTCTAGATTCTGCAAAGGTATCTGTTACTCCATAGCTCTATCAAAGGCTTTGAATGAACAATGTGCACAATTTGCAATCTTTTCACTATGAGCTTTCTTCCTCGGCAATATCACTGCTTCCTGTCTGTAGAGAAAACTGGATGGGCTAAAGCTTCATGCTGATATGGAACATTGACCTAACTGGTTCAAAGTAGCCCTCGAATGATGCAAGGGTAAACATATCCTTACTGTATGAGATGAACAAGGCTATTGAAACCCTTATATTTTCATGCCTTGGAAACTTGGGGGAAAAGCAAAGCTGGAGAAAAGAGTGTAGAGCCAGGAAGGAAGGAGGGAAACAGCATTTGTACAGATGTTGGCCAGAGGATCCAGAAGAGGGTTTATTCCTATATGATGAGGGTTGAAATGACTGCTTGAATTCTAAGTTGAGTCTGGTTTTGAAATAACCTCCCACCTCAGAATATTGCTTATGAGAACTAGGGATAAAAAGGTATAGCATCATACCTAGTAAATATTTCTATTGGATTCATTCAAAAAAGAGGAATCTGCCATACCTATATCATTAGAGCCACAGGTGGATGTTTTCCAGCCTCTACCTGTTGGGATGGCTCTGATGCAAGAAAATTATTTTTACACACCTCCAGAAAACACCGGGAGGGGAATATCCAGTAACATCTGATAGTTTGGGAGCCCCTCAGAGTCAAATTTTAAGAGTGAGTCTTTATTTGCTATGAATTTGGGGGTTTTGTCTTAATGTGAAATTGGACAGAGGCACACAGAGATGAATGAGCTGATGTTCTCTAAATCAGGGCCTTGAGCGGAGCCCTGTGGAAAGACAGGATGGTGATAATTTTTATGTGCCAAGGCACCTCACTCCGGTAATATTTTAGCTACAAAAAACATTTGCTTTATGACTAAAGTAGAGAGATCTGGTCATAAGTCAGTAAAGGACTAATGTTGCTACCTAGAAGATGATAAACCAGACCGCTCCTGTGGGATGACATGACCAAAGCCATTGTATATCGACAGGCTAGCCTGGCAACAAGCTTTCAGTCTTGCAAAACCCTTTTGCAAGACCTTTTTGCGAGGGTCAATCCAGTCCTCCAGCAGCTATCTCAGCAGGCACTGCTGCCTCCATCCACTCCACATGCCTTGATATCATTCCTGATGCACACCCTCGGTTTTGTGTCCTAAAATCATTATTCGTGGGGACTGCAAGACCCTCATTATATTTGCCGTTTCAGAACATTTTCTGAAACTGAAGAAGATGCCACCATCTGTATTTCCCCAGTTATCTCAGCATCCTCAAGACTAATGAGATTGTGAATTTCTAGTAAAGAAATTACATGGAGCAAATTAAAAAAAGTGAGGGGCAAACCTATTTTACTTTCCGTGTGAATCTTTGTCAGCCTTCTTTTAATATTAGGGTAATACAACCATACGGAATTACAGCCATGCACTACGAACAACAGTACGGCAAACTGCAGCACTCGTGTTACCTTTACAGGGAGCTTGCTGCTCTAGCCAGCAGTTCCTCTGGAGAGTTGTTAATCCCTGACATCTCCTCTCTTTCTCACTCCGGTTTTCTTCTCTGGATTTTTTTCCTCTTTAGATCATGCCACCGTGTCTCCCTCCAAGCCTGTCCCCTACACTCTCTCATGTTTGTTCATTCACTTTTGCCCTTGCTGAAGGAAGACATCATTTGAGGCCCCAAAAGAAGCTGAGTGGTTCTCATCCCTGTTTGTGTGCATTAGAAGTGTATGTGTGTTCTAACACCTTGTTAAAATTTTAAGACTTCATGGCTCTCTGCCCCTCTGGTTGCCATAGGCAGGGTAGAAGCTGAACAGCAGCATTCAATTAAGCTAATTTAATGTTTAATTGCCTGTCTCAAACAGAAAGGAAAAAAAACCAACCCACAACATACGTAGTATGCAAGGCAGGGCAACACATTTGTGCTTGACAGTCTTTCACAAATTGAACAAAATACAGTTCAAAATTAGTTTTAAAAGGCCATAGAAAATAGAAAATGGACATTTGGAAATTAGTTTTTACACTTAGTGTTGAAAATATGACTCCTGTTGTTTCAAAAAATAGCATTCTGCGAAAAGCGGAGCCTGAGTGACAGCATCTTTTAAAGCAGACAATCCTTTCAAGTCCTTAGAATAGCAAGCAGCACCATCCAGTGGCAATTTTTTCCTATTAAGTTCTTAATTAAGGCCAATTTACATACTACAGAAGTACCATAGCACCCAAAAGAAGATATTTTTCCTTAAAGCACACATATTCAGAGCAGAGCCAGACTTCTACCAAGATAGATCTAACAATTAGACAGGCAATAGTTGGTGTAAAATCAATATTCATATTGGATTAATAATACAAAACCATTGTTATAACGTATCAAGCTGGGATCCAGCTGAGGATTTTGTTTGCTGTTATACTGTATTTTTGTTTGAATTTAAACTTATCCTGTCCTTGTCTTAAAGCACTCTGCTTCCTTTACACTTCCTTTGTTGCAGTTATGGCAGGTAAAAATGACTGTAGTTTATCTAACTGGTGCTGGCTCTGTCCTGTTGGAGCCTTCTCGCTGGTGGCAGTGGCTCTGCTCTACCCAAGCGGTAGAAATCCCGGCACCTCAGGGGTACTGATCCAATGGTCCTCATAAGGAGCAACTTGTAATGCTCCTGCACAGCTGCTTTAAAGTCATTTTGAGCCTCTCAAAATGCACAGAGGTCAAAATACGCAGAGGTCACACCCTCCTCCTAAATCAGAAAAAGGCAGGGAATGACCATAAGCCTTGATAGTCCATAGTGTTTAATTGCTAGCTCTGTCACAGGCTGTTCTCTCTGAGACAAGATCTAGGGTACCGTTTGGTGAATATTTCACTTTGGGGGACAGGACAGATGGATCCGCCCCATGTCTGGATCCCCTTGTTTAATCCAGTCCTCCAGCACCTCTCTCAGCAGGCTTTGCTGCCTCCATCTGCTCCACGTGCCTTGATACCATTCCCAATGCACACCCTCAGTTTATGTCCTAAAAGCATTATTCGTGGGGACTGCAAGACTGCCCTCATTATATTGCACATTTGCAGGTGGGGGAAGAAAAAAAAAAAAAAAAAAAAAACACCAAGAAAAAAAGAGTAGACTTTTGAATGGTAATGGTGCTTTAGGGTTATGGGGACTCCAAACCAGATGCACAACCACATGCTGCCCAGGAAGGATGCAGCTAGCCTGCTCCAGAGGGAGCTAGATTTTTATTCAAGCTAAGTTTTTCTACTGGATTTTATGGTTTAGGTTTCACTACATTGGATTCAGGTTCTGTGCAACCCCCAGAGTCACAACATTTATGATTTCTGCCTCGGGCTGGGAAGTTTGCTCTCCAAGCCCTACCTCTTGGCTCCATTTCCACCTCAATGTAAAACACTGCAGACAATCAAGACAATGTCAAGGCAGCGTTCTCTCTCCCCCGGTCAGGACCAGTAGACTCTCAAGGAAGAAAAGTGTGCAGGAGAGCATCCTTGCCCTGCTGGAAGCTGGCCAGCACACCCAGGGGCACCGGCTTTCCCACTCTGCCCTGATCTTGGGCTCTTTTGCTCCCTCCCACCCCCAGACAGGAGGGCAGATGAGGGCAAACTTTTATTCTTGCCCAGTGAGGTATGGCTCAGACTCTTCACCAAAGAGGATAGATGGTTTGTTCTGATAATCTACCCCTAGTTTTCTGCCAAATCCTACAGCAGTGTTTTAATTCCCCCCCACAATTTTTCCATCCTAGCACAAATGAAAGCAATAGCAGCAGGAATATATTCTCTCCCACAAAGGCCAGGGAGAGCAGCAGCTACAATTTTCTTTTTTACACTGTCTTTTCCAATAAAGGCTATGGATTTTCTTCTGTCCCTTTGCTACCAATCTTTTGGTAGGATATATGTGGAGGTGGGAACACTCTAATCCACACTCTTCTCTGTCTATATTTAAAGACAGATCAATATGAGAATGGATGGGAAGTGAGAAACCATGCTGAGTAAGCTGATCACTACTTTCTGTGACTTTCGGAAAAATTCTCCCTTAAGATTAGCCTGTTGCCATCACTTAGTATTATGTTTCGTATACCAGTGAATATTTTTTCTGTTTTCCTATTCCCTCTCTGAAGCATAATTTTCCATGTGCAAATAAACAGCCTCATTACTGGCAAGCAAAAAACTGGACTGTGTGAGCGTAGACAGCAGTAATAACAAACATGTTATTTCATTTGTAAAAATGCTTCCTGTGAGAAAACACTGGTTCAACCAGCCCACAACACTAGAAAAATGGTCAGACTGAACCACATCGAAGTTTTGCTGTCTGCAGCTAATTTCTGCTAGTTAGATGCTATTAAAAATCACTCTGCTTTGAATTAAAGAAATTAAGCTTAGGGGATGTTTATTCATAATTTAAGCTAGTTAATAATAGAAAAGTAATATGGAGAGAAGCTGACACTCTCCATCTCCATTAAAGTAATAAAAATTGTGATTATAAGCCCATACTTCATGCTAGTAAGAAGCTAGAGCTTTTGAGGCCAGATCTTGCACTTTCAAGTATTTGTGTTTTAAGGAGAAATACAGACATGTAAATGTTATTCAAGATGTCAGATCATTAAAATGCAATTCGAAAGATCCTGGCAAGAGCTTTCTTAGGGCTACCTACAAGACAGGATATGAAACTAAATGATAGCTCCTGTGATAAAACAAGACCTATGGAGACTCTCACAGAATTTCTGATACTTGCTGGTATCACTTTTCTGCCATTTGATGTGCTATTGGTATCTCTTTTTTTTTTCTTTTTTTTTGATTTAATAAAATGAATTTTATTCTGCCTTTTCTCCTGACTCAATAAAATGTTTTATAAGATAACTTTTAAAAGGCCATTACCTTCATATTTTTTTCTGCTGGCTCACTTAAGTATCATAAACAGCTAACACTTCATTTTAACCCACAATAAAAACAAATATATTATTAAAGGAAAATATTGGACAAGTGCACACAATAATGTGGGTGTCCACACAGTCTGAAGTTGAACCTGTATTGCCAATGATAATGAATAAAACACAGGAAACTAATAAAGACTGATAAAAGATGGGGAGCAGCGACACTGAAAATGCAAATCCATGAGAGATCGCTCCTGCAGCAACACTAATTGATTTCTCTAACAGTGATAACAGCTAATGGAATAGAGAGTGCAATGTGTTGAGAAAGCAGGACTTCAGGCACTAAAGTTATAAATAGCGAATATGAGGTAAGCCACTATTACGTATTCTAACAATATTAACATCCATCTCCTGCAAGAGATCCATGAGGGTACCAAACAAGTCAAGTTTTGTTTCTATGATAGTTATTTCCAGCTTATATATTTATAGTTTAAAATTTACGCTGGTTGTAGCATTTGTCATTCCTACAGATGTTATGGAGAAAACAGCTAACATCATCATGCAATAGGTGACTTTCCACATTTTAAAATTCAAAAAAGTTTATTTATTAGTATCTATTTCTACCTTTGAATTTGCAGAAATAATTTTTCTGCCAACAGAAATATTTCCTTGATCTTTTCACAGAAACAATAAGCTAATGAGTTGTTTTAAAGCTTTTTCTTAGAAACAACAGGAAAATGCATGCTTTCCTTGGCTTTGCTTTTCAGTTTCAAGCCTTTATTTCCTTTTACACATGAATCGTTCCAAAGCAGCTTTCTAGGATGCAAACACAAAACCACCTTTTACATACGTTAAAAACTGATGGTTTTGCAATTGCTAATGGGTTGCATAGTTGGTTTTTTTTGAAAATAGAAGCTGTGTTTAAAAGTATTAAGATTATTTTGGTGCTGTGCTGCATGCATACATATATTTATAGCAAAATCTAGTCCAATCCCCCTCCACACTTAATATTATATCTCTTTGCTCATTTATAAAGTACATAGAGGCATTTTTAGCTTCATAAATAAATCACCATTGCTGAATGACATAATCTAAATGTCTAAAGCATCTGTCATGTTGTGTGCACCCATTATTGATATTTGATTAGAAGGCATTCAATTATCTTACCATTTCAACGGGTAACAGGATGAAAAGCTTAAAATATGCAAGGGATGTGGAAGAAAAATGAGCACGCTGGAGATATTTACTATGCAGCACCTTGTAGACTTGATTTGATTCTCTTCTCTGTTTCATACTAGTGTAAATCAGGTGTGATTCAACTTGGAGAATTCCTTGACAGTGTGGATGCTCACATGAATTAAAAAAAAAAAAAAAAAAAAAAAAAAAAAAACCAACAAAAAAAAAACAAAAAAACCAAACTGTTCCCCCCCATATCTGTTCTTTATTTCAAGACAACCAGACAGTAAGTGTTTTCAGTTCAAAGAATTCAGTCGGAGCCCTGTGCTGTTTCTGACATGTTTTCCATCCTTAGTGCTGATGCAATGCATTTTTGTTGGGTTTGGTACCTCAAGGCTTTGGAATRATGTTTATATATAAATATATATTTAAAGTTCCCTGTCCCTTGACTTCTTCATGTTAACTCAGACTCCATTTCCTCTTTAAATAATACAGTAATAAAATTTCTAAATGTCACTCATTAAAAAGTGTGCTCAGTTTAACCTTTTAAAAGTACACTAAATTCATAGTTTGAGGTGCCTTAGAGAAGGGAATAACCAAAGCTTTTTTTTCTTTTACCTTATCTTAAAAAATAATTAACTTAAAAACAGATTTGCTGTACCTTTTATAACCCAGACTTATTTTCACTCTCACAGCCAAACTATAATCCTGTTAAAATATTAAAACACTAATAGGTCCTAATAGAAAAATACACAAGGTCACTGTAATGTTAATATAGCTTGCCAAAATCAGTTACAATTCAGAACAATTTCCTTGCACATATCTTATTGATGCCATTAGCAACACTGATGGTAGAGCAAGGACTCATATACACATTTTAAAAGTATACTAAAGCCCAAGAATGAAACCCTTCCTTGAGCTCCATTTACAATGTAGGGGAAAAATAAAATCAAAGTACAAAACTGGCTTACTTCCARTATGATCAGCACGTAGACACCTGCTAAGATGATGGATGCAATTGTTACTTGTGCCTCTATATTTGCATGAAGGTATTGATGCTTCATGGAGAGAGGAACACTTCCAGGCTCCTGTAGGAAAGCCTGAATGTTTATGAAGATGGGGCCTCTGGTGAAAGAAAGAGAAGTTTTGCTTATTTCTGGAATGAAATACCATTAGTTTTATTTATGCATTAATTTTCTATTGAGTACCTATAAATATATGTATATGTGTTATATCTTTACAATTGCAAGCAACTTTTCAAACATTTTCACTCTATCCCTCTAAATAGCATTGTTTGGAAAGTAGCTCAAGTACAAACCAGCCTTGTAAATCCATTTAAAAAGCAACAAGAAGTCATCCTTTCCTGCCCCTCTGAAACAGGCAATGACAGATTATTTTTAAAACATTATCTATTCCTTCATAGTCAAGTCTGTGTAAACTACTACTACAATGGATCGTTTCTCAGTCTCTTAGCCAACCTGTTTGGTATCTGAAAGGTTCTAGTTGTGATGATTTGCTGATTTCTTCTTGAGCTTAAGGGTAGAGACCAGTTGTATACCACCTGCAAGAGAGTCACATTTGGCAATATTAATAAAAGTGAGTGAAAGTTATATGTCTCTGATCTAGGGTTTTATTCCTCTTTGTTCTCTCTCCTGTCCATTTAGGAGAATTTTTTGTGGACAGGACATAACGCCAGCCTAAATTAATTCCACCTGATTAGGTATGTTATAGGCACTCAGGTTGGAGTAAACCCATCCTCATTCTCTCAATCAATCAATGAAGTGAGAGACACCTCCAGGAGGTGCTCCAGAAAGGGGATGCCAAATCACACTTTGCATTGACTATAAGGGGCATCTAGGGCAGCTGGGCTCAGAGACAGCAACGTGGTTCACTCCTAAAGACTGCCTACGAAGAAAACTAACGTACATGAGGTACAGACGATGAAAGGCCCAGGAGCAATGTTATACCCCCAGACGTTATGAAGAGGACATGATAGAATTTCAGCAAACAAAATTCCTGTTTGATGATCTTCTAGCAAAAAGAAACAAAAAATCTTCAGAAAATAAACACTTTCTGAAACTTTGTCCATTACTACACACTGATATTCATGCAAGTTTAGCCAAATATACTCTTTAAATGTAGATACAGATATTATCTCTTTTTTAAAGAAGAGGAACTTAAGAAAACTTCAAATTTGGTTAATTGTAGCCTAAATCCTAAGCCTGTCCTGACCCTGTATGCTACAAAATGCAGAAAAAAAACAGCTTAATCAGCCAGCTTGGAACATCTGACACAGAGAAATGCCTGAGGAGCATGCAGGCAGGGAAGGTTAAGTTGGCTACCTACCCCTTTGGTCATGTCAAGACCACCGCTGACGTGCCAGCAGAGGTGGGCTGCTGCCACCAACTGTGCATTGGCTGCCCCACAGCAGCACGAAGGCTGCTCAGGGATCACTGCCAGCAGCACAGGTTACAGCAGCCTCCTCATCACAGGGGCAGGTGGTTTGTGAGAGTAATTGCCATTATGGTATTTTTCACCATGCTGAGGTAGCGGGATTAATCTTTTGCTGTAGATTGTGAGATTGGGAGTAAGCGGGAATACTGATGGCATTGTTCAGCTGTGCTGTCACTGGTAGAGGCAGGCCATCCTGTCACGTATACAGGATGAGAGGCAGTTGTTTGTATGGCAATGCTATTTATTAAATGATGAAGCTTATTTTTATTTTTCAATGATATACAATGACAGGCTGTAAAAGATCCTCCTTCACCAAGTTCTCTGGGCGAGAACAGCAGGAACTTGTTACAAACAACATCAACAATGAGAAAGCCTTAAGAGAAATAAAGCCAATAAATGTGACACATGTTTGAGAAAATAATTTGCAACAAAATGTGAAAAGGTATTTCAGTGAGTGCAAAAAGGCACTTTGCACTTGTTTCTTCCTTCTAAGACAACTTTTGAAACGTTGCCAATTTTAAATACAAGAACTTCCATGCTAAGTGTCAGTCAAGAGGCACAAGTTTTACAAAATTTTAATACAGGAAGCTAAAGGAAGTCTTATAAATACAAAAGAAAATGTAACTTTACTCTTATTAGAATAAGTTTTCTAATGCTGATGTTGACACACTTCACAGCAGGGAAAAGCACAACCACTTAATCCACACAATAGTGATGGAAATATAAGAGATAAAACACATCTCAGAAAAAGTGAAAGAAAATTTAAAGACCATCACCTGCTGCTGGCGTCTCCTCCTTGATCCAGCGTCTTCAGTCTGGCTGATTTCTACTACAATGTATTCCTCTGTTTGCTGATCAACTACATCTGCTACAAATGGGCCTCCTATGTCTAACTTCAACAGAGCAGAATCACGAAAATCGGTCAGATTCATAGCTGTTAATAAAGTTGTTAAGGTGTAAACTTCCAGTAAAAATGAGTATAGGCTGTAAAAATTCCAGAAAAAAAAAACAGGTTAGTCAACTTATGTTGAAAAACACATTCTTCAGCTAAAATGCTTAAGAAACTATGAAAAGAACAAAACAGATGTCTACTTCCTCACCAAGGAGCACTGTTTTGGCCAGGTTTTCTAAGGAAACAGCAGTTACAGGTTCAGAACAAATACATCTGTCCTTTCCTAGTGACTTTTGAGATCACCAGTGCTTTCAGCTGACAGTGTAGATGTACCAAAGCTCCAAAATAGCATATGGAAATACACAGAGAGAAAGGCTCTTTAAGTGCTTGTACTAGATGAAAGGCTGCATCATTAGCTCGGCAATTTAACCATCACAAAATTTGTACTGGGAAAAACACTGTGGAAGCTCCAACCATGGGGAAAACTAAACCAGAATCAATGTCCTATGCATGCCAGAGGATTTGCTTTTTGGTCAAAATTTTACTCACAATTTTTCAAACATCTGAAAGACATATTTTCAAGCTCCTCTCAGTTGGAGTACTCACAGACTCTTTCTCCTCCAGCTCCCTCGTCTACTTTTTCTTTCTTTCTCTCTAGGATATCTAGCATGAGGTGTGGTCAAACTACATCCCTAGTCTAACATAATTGAGAAATCAGCCAACCATAATCCACAAATCCATTGGAAGTCTGGCTCTATTAGTCCCAATACATCTAGGACTATTTAAACTTAGTATTGTGATAGTCCATTCTGGCATGGTTGAGAAAGAAGCACCCCTGTGGGTTTAGGGAAGAGGGAAAGCCTGAGCTTTTAAACCCTTCACAGTCTGTTTGTTACTGTAATAGAGCGATATTGTAATTGTTTTGCTCCTATCTGTGACCAGATAGAAAGCTAACGCATCACCGACAAAAAAAAAATCCTAGGAGGGGAAAAGACTTGAATTTACACATATATGTTCTGTTGAAATCATGCGACTTAATCACATGCTTGAGTATCTTAACAGTTTTAATATCTGACATTTAATTGAGCATAATACAAGGAGGGAATCTGTTGCAAAAAAACCGTACAAGATCATATGCCTACCAGAAGGATTTTCCCAGAAAGAGGTTTTGTTGCCCACAGAACTCGGAGATTTTAACAGGAGAAGAAAAAACACAGTATAGTTAGAGGGGACTCAGGGAGGTGCTGTGCCCAGCTTCCCAGCGAGCCCCGGTAAGGCCATTCATGGTAGACTGGTCTCTAATGGGGAAAGCTTTGTGACATTATGCAGGGGTCTTTCATCTTTAAAAGAGTTGCTGCATCTGTCCTCAGTCCCAACAGGAGAACTGGATCTAGAAAAGAGATGTCTCTCACACTAACCCAAAAAAGAGCCTAGCAGATCTAGGGGCAGGTGAGCAGCCAATGTCTGCAAAGTAATATAAATGTCACCCTTCTTAGCACGGCAAGCAGAGCAATCACCACCAGTGTCACTCACATGCCGTTCATTAAGAATGAACCCCCTAAGCATCTATTTGCTTAAGGGAATCACACAGGAAAGGATAAAAAAATAACCTCAGATGCAACAAATCAGGAGACCAACTCTGGTCAGGAGAATTTACACACACAGCCCTTAGCAAGCGTAAATACAAATTACAACAGTTCTCTTCTGGTTCTGAAGGTTTTAAGTGTGATTTGGCATCATAGTTTTTCTGTGTCCTAATTAATACATAATATTAGTCTCAACTGGAACTATAGCTATACGTTTAACTAGAGACATTAATTATACCTTCTAAAAGGCCTGCTGACCTGAAGTCATTAACCCAATGATTTGGGACACCTCTTGACAGTCTGCCTTTTATTAGGAGTGTAGCCAGTAATTTATGTCTTGAAAAGCTTCAGGTGCATATAATTATGGCAGCTTCCTTTTAAGCAATACTTTTAAAATAAATCCTGTAATTACCTAGATGACACATTCAGGAGCTATTATAAAGGATGCTTAAAATTAAAGGGGGGAAAAATTAAACCTTATTTTCAAGAAGAGTGGTTCCTTCCTTCTTTTCCTATAAAGATGAGGATACTTAAGAAGTTTTTCCATTCCTTTCTGTGCATTTATAAAACCATCAGAAAGAGCCCTAGCAAAACAGATTCTCCTTTGCTTGCAAGTGGAACTGAACATCATTCACCAGTCTGCATTGAGGCTCTGAAATCCCATCAGAGTTAACTTTCTCCAAACGATATTTAGAGACTCTGTCATAACTCCGTTGTTAGACTGCAGCAGACCGCAGCCTTTATGAAAGGTGGAATCAAAATAAACCAGGAGAAAACTTCAGCCATGCTTATATGAATCAAAATGCGATTTTTTTTATCAAGCTGCTCTTCAGAATATTTTTGTTCTGCCTTATCTTGGTTTTATATTTCCCTTAAATTGCCAGAATGTGATTTCCTCTATATTTTAATCATTCAGATGTAATTAACTTTTGGGAAAACTACCTTTTTACCTCTAATATCCCTTTTTATTCTGCAACTTAACCATGCTGGGACTTTTTGTCTTTTCTGAACTTTTTTTGTAATGTGACCTCCAGTGTGTGCCTGTAAAGCAAAAAATCTCCCTGACAAGATTTACAGCCAGAGCTGTTATTTTTTATTTCACTTCAGCTAAGCTGCCTCATTTTTATGTAGTTCCATTCTTGAAATTATATTATTGCTGTGAATTAGCCTGTCAAGGGATCTGGGTTCGCGTATGCTTTGTGCACCATTACACAGTGGCTGCCTGTATTTACAACTGGCACCAGATTGAGTCCACTGCTCAGAGCTAAATCAAGAGCTGTTTTTTTCTGATCTCGGTTTTCTGACTAGCTGCTCCTAGAAGGTATTGAAGGGTGTGCAAGAGTCACCTCACGTCACTTTACTTTTTTGTAGCTTATGTAGACAACATGATGGAATGGGATGCAGTGGCTAAATGCTTAAATTGGTATTCATTCACCACAGTTTATACTTCTGTACTGTGAACATCTGCATCTGAGTTGGTTACTCCCTTAAAATCAGTGAAAAGAGGGTGCTTTTAAGGTGGGATTCATTGCTTCATTTTAGACCACCACACAAAGATGAGAGGAATCGCTCATGAGAAGCATCAGTTCTCTCTATTAACTATAAAGAGAGCCTAGGATGACTAACTCAGGTGTAGCTGAGATGAGTCACTCCCTAAATACTGAGTCCCATGCTCTACCGTACCATCATCATGCCATTAATTCAGTATGTACAGAGCCAGCTGAAAAGTCATGATTGACAGAGATTCTCTGTTATGTTTGCATGCAGATGGCTGACTTTATGCTTTCTTTAACATCTACTTGTATCACCTACTCTGCCGACTGTAAAATGTACCTTGAGAATACCACGTTTATTGATTATTTTTCACCAAGTTTCTGAAGTGCTTGTATACTGATCCTGATTTATGACCAGGTCACTCTTGCTAGTTTCTCTAGGATATTACCATTTTAAAGAAGGCATTTTGCCTGGGTCTTAGCATCTATTTTTACATGTTGTCCTTAACTGGGGTTATTTCTGCATCACTCCCTGCAGTTTTGTCTTTTGATGTCCTATCCCTGTTTGTAGCTTATGAGGTTGTTTTTACATCATCCCTTCACAATACACTAAGTTGGATCACATGCTTTTCTATACCTATTGGTTTCCCCATCCGAAGAACACTCCATAACTTTTTTTTCCTTTTTGGAGCGTCAGCAATCTGGTTCCATTTTTGTCTACATTGGATCCATCCTTTCTCTCTGTGCTCCATCAGTTCTAGAAGTTTTGTGAGTCCTTAATAAACTGTCTTTTCTACAGCATTTTCTCAATGATGCCTTGAGATTCTGCTTCTTTGCCTGCTTCTGCATGTGGTCCTGGCCTTCATCCATCTACTTAGCAGCTTGAACATTGCCTGCAGGCCAAAATGCTTAGTACGTTTCCAACAGCATCAACAAACATAAATGATTTTTAGATGTGTTCTGCAAGGAAAAATGACGGAGGAGTGTCTGACAGTAGAGAACTAGAGTTACAAAATAAAAAAAATTCAAAGGGGAAAAAGAACTAAAGGGATTAGAGAGTTTGTTTCATTCATTAGGTTAATTTATGCTCCCTGGGAGAAGAACCCATTTTTAGGACCTCCATGGTAACTGAAAAGTCTGCTAAAATCTGACTATACTCTTTGCCTCACAGTCTTTCTTTCTACCTCTGGTTCAGGGGGTGGGAAAGGTGATTTTCAGTGTCACTAATGGTCATAGCAGGATTACAAGTTTTCCTAGTGACCTTTTCTTGCTCCATGATTACCACAGTTGCACCAATCATTCAAACTTATTCAAAAACTTGCAACTTCAGCAAGGAATTTGATAATAAGGTCAGCACATTTACCCATCTTATGTCTGCTCCGTCTAGAGACTCCCCATCAATTTCCATATGTGGAATTGTTCTAAATAGTTCCACTGAATCCAAATGAAATGAAAAATCTAGCCTATGATGTAAATTTCAACATATTATTGCTATGGAGATACATCTTCTACTTTCTGAACTTGAGATCTTAATCCTGGACTGGATGTGATGAAATCTCTCAGAGCTACTGAGAAGGGAGGTAAGTCAGTGAAAATGGCCACTGATTGGTCAACTTGATATCTCTGGTTTTGTCTGATTTGGAGTGACTGGAGACCCATTCAACCATGACTTGAGATGATGTATTTTCATTAAGTTTTGTTTTGCACGTAAAGAGCAAGTGAGTAAGGAACCCTTCATACTGGGTGTTGTGCAAATATATACCTTGCAAAGTGTCAGCCCTTGCTCCAAAAATTTTACTGAGGAGATATCAAATATTTAAAGCAAACAATCAGATCAGGACTGAAAGGCTTTAAAATATATTTATACAAATGCAAGATCCTCAGAAAGAGTTCACAATCCACTCCCCAGTTATTATCACGTTTCTGGTCCAAGAGAAGGAAGTTCTGACAATCAGTCTGAAAAACGAAAATGAAATTGCTTCACCTAGACTGATCTAACTTTCCCTCACCTATAACAGGAACTGGCACAAGTACAGAGGTTGAGATGGAAGCAAACAAGACTGTTACTGAAACACTTGTCAGGGACAGAGGAAAGATGGAAATTCACAGCTCAACAAGGTAGGTGTGAGACCCATTGTACAGAAATGCGCTGGAAGAAGATTTACCCTTTCTTGTAAAAAGAAAATATTTCTACTATTAAGAAGTGTAGAAATAGCAATAATTGTATGAGGTACAGTGAAAGAAAAGAAGGCACTGTGTCAGGGAGACAGACACTTCTTTAAATGATAGTGAGGTAGCATACAGTTTGATTGCATAATTCCTTAACAGCATCCACGAATCCCCATTACTTTTTAATTTCATAAAGCCTAGTTCATTTCAAAAAGTTAGTGCACATTTCTGCTCCAGCTGTCTGTTCCCCATTGCTGGAGAAAAATTTAAAATTTTCCTTAGATCAGGGCAGAAGTTATTAGAAACAAGGGAGTGAACATGGAGTATATTTAGCATTTCAGAAGATTCTTCAAGTCTGAAAACCTGTGATGTAAGTTGTGAGGAAGAACAAGAATACTTCTCATTCACTCTTTGGTCAACCAGTTAATGGAAAGAAGTTACCTGAAGGTTTGAATGGCCAAACAGTTACAGAAAATAAAAATGTTCATGTCTTAGAATAGGTACATGTAACTAAACTAAGAAATGCTGGAATTTATTCAGACTCTATATCTCTTCTTCTATTTTTATAATCTGCTATCCAAAGGCACATCATCTTATTAATTATTGATGCTCCCCACTTAACATACAGCCTTTGAGCAAAAGATCTGAAAATGCTTCACACATTTACRTCAATAGGTGTATTGAATCTTGCTTCCTGCAGAAAAGGGTCCTCTAGCCAGGCTTCAGTATAAACTTACTTCTTTCTGGTATTAGAGAGCTGACTGTTGGAATTTATAAGCCAATAAATCCCAAGTGTTGTCAAAAAGGAACAATATTACCACTATTTTGAAAAACTATACTAAATCCACTGAATTTGTATCTGGTACCGACAGGGAAATCAGTATTAAAAAAAAAAAAAAAAAAAACAAACACCTTACAGACTCAAAAAGCTTCCATTAATTCACAGGAGGCAAGATGTTGTTTTCAGAAGCTGCAGCCAACACACCTCAGTGCTACGTGCCAGGTTTGTACCCATGGGGATGGGCAAAGCAAAGGGAGATACAAGTGGGCTAATAAGAAAGAAGATAACGGGAAGAAAAACGGCTAGAGTAAATCCAAACAAGAGATAACAGTACAGAAACATAAACAAACGGGAACTAGAGCAAGTGGAAAAGTGCTAAAGAGATGTCATATGAAAAGAAGGTGACCCCCATGCCAGCTGATGCAGGTCTCTTCCAGCACCAGAGACAGAAAGTCCTGCCTCTGAGCAAGCCTGAGATCTAATGGGCATGACAGAAAAACCACAAATATCTAAGTGACACCAGGATGACAAAGGATATGAAGTCTAAAGGGGATCACTCAATTTGGTTTTTAAAAATATTTCAAACTTTGTTTTGACTTTTCTAGTGTATGCAGATACATTGTATGCATGAGCACATATCCATAACACACACATCAATGTGCATGGGCATTTCTGGAAAGAAATAGAAATGAGAGGAAGGAATTCCAAAAAAAAAAAAAAAGTATATAGTGGTTAGTACCCATTCAACGCTTCTTAACAGCTTTTGAGGCATAAGCAAGAGGTAAAGAGTGTTCATTTGCATAATTTGGCATCATATGAGCTAAGAGACTTATTTTCCACTCAAAACAGTCTCATATAATGACCTCTAAGGGTTTTGCGACAAGGACTGCTGCAGCACACCTGCCAGCCTACCATGAAATTCTTGTAGACATTCAGAGAGTAACGCCTAATGTCCACCAGGAATACCACAGTCTGTCAACCAGTATAAATCACATCTTGAACACTGCTGCATGAATGGTTAACGTTACCCAAGCCTAGCCAAAAAGGTGAATACTTTCTTCACTATGCAACAAAGTGGAGGACAACCATGTGAGCTTACTTCTGCRCAAATGAAGACTGGCAGCAACAGTGAGATGACATTCAGAATTGCTTGTGCCTTTTCCAAAATTCATTTAGAAATTCAATCTTTCTCCTTGACCCTTCTGCTTGAATTACCACATCACCTTGAAAACGAAGCATGGCTTTGCTGGATTGCTTGTCTCTCACATATTTTTCCCCAGCTCGGTGACCTCAGGTAGGAACACAGGGACAGAACGTCCAGTTTTCAACACATGACACAAACTAAGAAGCTTCAACTCCAGGTTTGTCAAGTAAGAAAGGGGAATGCTATATTCTGACTGTCTGACAGCTATTTGGCTCAAAGCATCCTGACGTGATACATAAAATGTGAAATATGGGAACGCTTGTTTGTACTCAAATCCCAGTCCCACCAGCACTTCCCTGAAACAAGCAAAAGGAATAACTAGTTGCAGAATCAATGTGTACAATGCAGCAGCTACAGTTCCAACCCAAAATATGTGGAAAGAAAGCAAATCCTCAAGTTATGTTATGACAGTTGACTAAAACTTGAACTCAAAGACTTATTGCCAATACCCCCTCCTTTGGCAGACTGGGTCATGACTGCCCTGGTGCTGTTTGAGCCACACATATATAGGAGCTTTCAACAACAGTTTCAAATACAAACAAAGGAGGACAAAAATATTGATGTGAACAGGATACTGATGGGAGTTTACAGTTGAAATTGTCACTGGTCCTACTAAATGTTCACTTGCTTTCCTCCAAAAACCAATCTCAACTTTTAATTATAAATGTTCCTCAAGCACTAACCTTTTCTTCCTCAGTTACCCTACTAATTGTTGTGTTGTATTGTGTCATTATTCGCAACAGTAAGAATATTAATAATCAAATCTATTTAAAATGGACTCTCCCTGATCAAAGCTATGGAACTGCCCCGTTAAATAGAAAAAAAATCAGCATTTCAAAAATTAAATCTTACTGCACCTTTTCAAAACAAGACACCTGCCAGGAGCTTGTGAAATATATCTATAAGTGAATCATCTTCTAACACTAGTGAAATAAGAGCCAACAAGATAGTGGACCAGACTGATTAAACTAGAAATATAGTGGGAACAAGAGATGTAATTTATTTACAAAAGTTTTTATTTGTTTACTAACTGAATGCTCATCCCTCAAAGACTTTTCACATTCAGGTCTGCATTCACCTGCGATGAATCATTTTTATTTTGGGTTATTCTATTGCTTGTTCTTTTGAACAGTTTCTTGGCAATCTGTGGACTTAAATTTACTATTGAGCAATTTTGCATGGAAAATTTGTAAAGGAATCTGCACCTCCACTGAAAAATATCTACAGATGCACAAAGCCATACATATGGCTGGGCTAAGCTGTTCTGGAAACATACCTGTGAATCATCTCATTTCCTGCTTTTGAAGGAGTTCACTGGGTAGCATCACGGTCCAAGTATACACTACAAATATGTTACAGATGACAGTATACAACTGGCCTGAGGTGCAGTTGCTGCAGCCAGGTGCATGTTCTAGCCATGGTCCCAGCTATTTGCTGGGCCTTCATCCCACTGGTTCTGCAACACAATTCCACACTCTTTGCTTCATGCAGAGACTGGACACAAGGACTGGATGCACAACAGAAGGTGCCCCAGACAGGTGCCATTCAGTATGACTTGGCTAGGGAGCACGACTGTGGCCTGCATCAAAGGACATGTCTACTTGGAGCCCAGGCTCTGAGGACACCCAATCCTCTCAGGGTGTAAGACAGAAAACACCCACCCATTCAACCAGTTTATCAATGAAACTTCAGTTCCATTTTTTTTTCAATGAAAGAAGGATACAGAAGCTTTCCAGAGGTGACACAGCCAACATCTGCCAGGACACACCTTGATCTGGATAAATGCCAAATAAAATCTAGGGCAAGGATAAAAACCAAACATTCATTAATAACACAAAAACTGAAAAATACCTGCTAAGCCTATCTCAAATACTTAAATAAGACTCTTTCAAACTGTACATTAAATTGTAAGATTGCTTTCAGTATTTTCAAGTATGTTTCCAACACAGCTGAAAAGCAGCCCTGGGATACTTAACAAGGATGACTAATATTCCTGCCTTAAATTTACTGCCAAAGTCACATATTCAATGTATTTTATCCAAGTGCCCCTTAGGACAAAGTTGTAGTCTTAAGGATCTATCTGGAAAGCAACACTCACATCTGAGGAAATACAGAGTGTCATCTATTTTGTCTCTGTTACAGAAGGCCCGCTAGCCTAGAAAAAAGGGTTCCTCACAGCAGCTAAAAGGATAAACTCCAACTTTTTGAAATGTTTCTCACGTCTTGCAGTCTAAGATTTTGCTGATTTTGAAGATTTTGGTAGCGGAGGGCAGCACTCTGGCAGCCCCGGTAGGGAGCTGCCTACCTCCTTGGGGCCTTCTGCCTTTCACACCATGGAGCGCTGTGATTGCTGGTGCATCCTCCCCGGCACGGTTTTTCCTATGAATATTCCCCAGGTGTTAACCAGTATCTAAAGACTCATCCTAAATTCAACAAGCAACCATCAAGGACATAAAAATTTGAGTTTAAGCTGCCTCCTCAAGCTCAACTGCCTACCCTACCACATTGTCCAGGGTGGTGGCTAGTGCACCACACAGTGGTCTGATGAGGCGTAAGGCCCTGCACAATATTTTTGCTTTTTGCTGTCTTGCCCCCACCCTCAAGACATTTTTTTTTTAGCTAAATATCACACCTCATTTTGAACTATTTCTAAGGAATTGGGGCAGGGGGGAGGGTTGCTAATTCAATACTTACAGAGCAGACAACTACAAAGATAAAAAGGCCTGAAACTTTTAGGAATTTTAGACAGCATCTGAAACGTAAGAAACATGTATTTACTATATGGCTAGTTTAAAACAAATCTTTTCTGTTCTTTTAATAGCCCTGACATTGCAGAAGCATCACGGTGAGCACTTACGGGTGATAATATACCACATCAGAGTATGGACACCACTACATGGGGTCAGCAGGGGCTTGGGAAGCCCGGTGACTATAAGGRCCTCCTGCCCCAGGTCTGCTGCCAGCCAGGTCTCATTGCACAGGAAGGAGGTTTTACCCCTCGGGCTGCAGCATGAGCTGGTGGGACCTGGAGCCACTTCTCTGCTGCTACTGCCGGCCCTCAAAAGACCCAGAGCCCTATCAGCTCACCCTGGTTTCTCCCAGGGAGGCAAAGGAGCATTGCCACCACAGGGAGGTGGCATGGCCAAGCAGAAAGCACAGCTCATCATTGCATAGAGGGGTGGTGTCATGAATGACTTCCTCAAAACTGGACTTCTGATACACATCCTGAAAGATGTTGGGAAAAGACAGTTTGAAGATGAGAACAAGCTTTAAGGATCTCCTGGTTTTAACAGTGTCTCTTTAAACCAAATATATACTTCATGAGCATCTCTAGATAAACCAACTAGCAAAATTAGATTTTTTTTCCATAGCACATCTGTGCCCTTTGAAGGAATGCCCAATTCTGGAGATTTGATGCCATCAAATTTTCTGAAGTGTCAGAGCTTACTACTGTGTGTGTTAAGCAAGAATAACTCTAAATTAAAATGTGGATGTTGAAAATACATGCTCTCAAGTAAGAAATCTTAAGATTTAGCACTTCTAAATTACCATTTTTTATCTTACCATAAAAGGCAACTCAACTAATTATTTTCTTGCTGCCCATCAGTATGTTACACAGATGTCTTAATTTACAGAACTGTTTTTGGTGATTTGCCCTTATTACATCCTTTCATTAATTGAAGGCATTGATGTTCTTATTCCATTTTTTCAAAAGTAAACATTCAAACATTGCTTTTCTGACAGAATGACAAATGTGAGGTTTGATTTAAGCCTGGTGACAAGCAAGAAGGAGAACATTTCAAATTACCAGGATAATTAGTTGAGAAGGGAACAGTGCAATAAATAGCTGCATTGACAAGTGCTATAGAACAAAATATTAAAGCAGAGCAGTCTGAAAAGAGTCAGAAATAATTTTTAATCACAGTGGAAATAAGTCCCTAAATCAAGTTCATTGACTGAAAACAGCATGAGTGACTGGAGACCCATTTTTTAGAAACATTGCTGTCTAAAGATCCCTTCCTCTTTAGAACTCTCCAAACAGGCAGAAAAAAACCCAGCAGCTAATAAAAATATGTTGCCACAGACAAACTTGTACAAAGGGGCCACAATATCCTATGAAATACAAGTGGTAGCAACTTTACGCAAACTTTGCACGGCATAAAAAATCTAGAGAAGGGAGAGGAAGAGGGGAAGCCAGCTAGGTGGCTTCTTCCAGAAATGCCAGGTAGCCCTGCTCTAATGAAAAACAAGGTGGCAGAGAGGGGGAAAAGGATAATAAAGGCTTGAAAAGAGAGGAATGACAAAAGCCATTATCAGCACCTCACAGCTGATAACTTCTTTTGGTATTGCGTGATTTATGGAAAATACCTAGTGTGAGCTTAGTCATGTATCCTCTGTCCTACTTGTCTGTTCTCCCCATCTCTACATTACGGTTCTATTTTGGTATTTTTGAGAATTTGTTATGTTATAAATTATTAAAGCCCAGTCCAGATTGGTTTAGTTTTAAATGTACTTGATATTTTCTGTTTGCACTTCCAAATTATCATTTTTAATAATAATAATAATTCAAATTATTATTGAAACAAGAAACAGCAATAACTTGATTTTAAGACATAAGAGAAATCAAAAAGCATTAATTAAGCCTTTATAAATTCATAACGACTTGTCTGTAAATAACAGAAACTCATCTAAAGGAGCTGGCAAGATATAATAAAAAAGCTTTTGGAAATGGTTATTTTATTAAATGTAGAACTTAGAAGGCCTCTTTCCTCCCATCTGTTTGTTTTCATGGCATTTTGTATTAGGGAAGCAGCGCTTTTAACAGCTTACAGTTGAGAATTGATCAGCCTTTGACTCGCCTGTGGTTTGCAATCTGTCTCTTCCTACCACGCTAATCTGGCACAGCGATGCAAGTACAAACCCTGTGCCAAATCCTGCGCTGATATATGCCTCCAGCGCAATCCTATTTGACTTCAGTTGGAAATGCATGAAGTATAAATCTATGAAGGATTTCACCCCCTGTTCTAAACCAAATGATTTTTAGTCTGATCTGCATGTGGTGTCGGGCAGTTTAGCTCCATTTATTATCTCAGCRGAGTTATGCTGATTTATGACAGTCAAGGAGCTGGCCCCATATGTACAACCCACACTATAGCAATGAAAATATTTCACGGGAAGTTCTGCCAGAGAAATGCGCTACTCCCCAGATTATGAACCTACGCTGTACTGGAAACAATGGATTCTACACTCCCGCTCGATGCCTTTGTTCCATCAAATACCATGGAAAGCTACCACAAGCATGAAGAAAGATGCCTGCCAAACTTCTTCACATCGGCTCGTATTGCACTAATTGCAGCCATTGAAATTATCCTGCTCCATTTGTTCAGCAGCAGTGCAGGAGAGTGGCACTCCACACAACACCGTATGCATGATGAAAGGAGGAAAACAATTGTGAAGGGATGAGCTAAGACAAAGTACAGATTGGGAAAAGATGCACRGAAATCTCATTGGAAAGGCTCCGCGGATCAACACAGAGATGCGGACATGCAGTGCTGGGCTCCATGCAAATCTGCAGAGCAGAGGCCAGACCAAACTAGTAAAAAGTGCTGAAATTTTAGAAGGGGCAAAGAGAATTAGTATCCAAGATTAAAGGGTTTGCTAGCTAAATCCCAGGCAAAAATATCCTGAGAAAATTTGAACTTAAGCTCTTATCACATTGGTATCTTTTAATATATTAACAGATTCAATTTCTTCCATGCCTAAATGAGGTAGAAGACTACTTTGAGGTAAAGAGTGAAATATATTGATGTACTTAAAGATAGAAAAATGCTCAGTTAGATTTTACATTGTGTATATGTGAAAAGCTACTATAATGACTACAGAAAGACTGTGTTAGATATATATTTTAATTAAAGTGAAGTATTTCATAAAAGCAACAAAAACTGGAGAATAAAGCTGTGGAATCAACCAACAGGCTTTTACAAAATGGTTTCAAAGAAATGTTAAAAGCAATATAGAAGGTATTTACTAACAAATTTAGAATAGGTGCTATGATTGATRCTTGTAAGAACAAGGGGCTATTGATCATTAGGTAGAGGCTGTAATCAATTTCACCAGGGTTTATTTATAAACTATCAATGGCAAGATAGGGCCTAAATATGGAGTGTTATTTTATTCATTTGCAGAAAATAAATCATTTTCTGGACACCTATAATTAAAAACTAATTCCCGCAGAAATAAAAAAAAAAGAATGGAAAAAGAAATAAATKAATGTTTGAATTCAGACCTCATCTTTGATAAATTGAACTTGACATGAAGGTTGTCCAAGATTTCATATTTCTCAGAAGAAGCAGATTTGGACAAACTTGTCATTTCACTTCCCAGTTGAAACCTTTGCTCAAATTCTGCAGAGCTGTTGTCCCATGAATCATCATCTGTTGTAAAATCTGGATTATGAAGAGCCATGCACTGCAACCTGTCACACATTTTCAGTAAACATAATAAAACAAAACAGTGGTTTACTTCAACAGATAGTAGATGCAACTGACCTTGCATATCCTTAGGTTCACTGTGAGAGATTTTAATGGAAAAATTCATAGAAAGAGATTTATTCAGTACAGACTGAGATCCCCTTGGTGACATAGCTGGGTAGACTGGGGAGCAAAAACGAAGACCCCATGACATTTAGGTGCACCTGGGAGAACCAGCTCTCCAATGCACCAGGCAGATGTACYTCAGGATTTGGTGTGTAAACCCCCTATAAGGACCCTGCTTATAGTTCTGCTATGTTTTCCAGTGCACCTGATGTAACACCACATGGAGGAAATGAGAGCACACAACCTGCAGTTGCCTATCCTTAGGGCTCTCTAATCACTCTGACCTCAGACCTTACATCTTTCCCTTCCCCATTTACAGCCCCTTCTTTCCAGTCAGGCTCCTCCAGAGCAATTCTCTGCTCACAACCCCTGCCATTCACTTTATTTCCCAGCAGGTTTGGTGTCAGGATATAAGAAAGAACCATGCACAATTAAATAGAAGAGAGCTTAGAGAAAAAAAAAAATTGAGTAAAATGAAAGTAACTCACCCATTTTCCTCTGAGGAAACCTTCAGTAGTGGTGTCTTCTCTGTAAAGCCAGTGGTTTTTGACCTTGAGCTGAATAATTTGGAAAAATTGAAGTGATATCTTTGGAGAGAAAAAAAAGAAGAACCCTAAGTCTGTAGAACTGTAGTGAATCATTGTACTGCAGAGTATTTYGCTACAAGTGCATCTAACTAGTCAAATATTCTTTCAGAATGGTGTTCACCTAAGTTAAGGTTTTCGTTAAGTTTGAACTAGTCATGGTAGTTACTTCCTTATAGTCATGGGGGACTCTACTGCATAAAATAAGAGAAATTTATCTTACCCTAAAAGCGGCATCTAAAATAGTCAATTAATTTCCCTCAGAATACCAGAAGAGCACGCTTATATTTTAGACACCTAAATTTACAGTGGAACAACTGCACTGTAGTATTAGTGAGGCAAAATTCTTAAGGTAAATAATTACATATATTCATATAAGTTCACTTTAATATACTTCATAAAACATAAAATAACAGGATAATTTCTGTCCCATAAATGTCATTTGAGACATGGATCACCAGAGATCTACTAATCTCTACAACAACCTCAGCACCCTTCGTATTAGGGAAGAAAGCTTTATCTGAAGTACAAGCACTTCATTTCTGCAGGACAATTCCTTCCAGTTTCTGTCAAGTCTTGGTCCTGGTGCTACAGATAATTAACAGAGAGTAAGCTACCTCTTGCCATATTGCAGCTTAGCATTGTTAAGAAGCCTTTTGCTAAAATATAAACCCCAAAGCTTAAGAAACAGCTGAAGAGACCCAAGCACAATCGCAGGGGTCTAGCTTTGGGGCAGGCTTCTGGGAGAGATTAAATAATTGAGCCATTTTAGAGCACTCTCAAAGACCTGGCTCTTCCAGAGACATTTCCCGTCAAAACCACCATTATTCAGGCACRCTCAGATTTATTCCATTCAAAACTGCAGCCACCCACCACCAGAAAGTCCCTAAGAAATCTGCTAGACATACAGTCAGCATGCAGATCTCATTACTCCCAGACACACTTAGAGGAAACCTGTCTTCTGCTATTGCTGGATTGTGAGGGAAAAGAAATTATAAAATCGTAGACAACTAAATAAATATACAAAGGTGACTGGTAATTCAATCTTCTAAATATAAGGCTAGTCCACAAAGAAGGATCTGTGTATTTAACTTTATGACACAATGGAAGACAGTGGAATTTCTTGCAATTTGTAAAGGTACACATGAACTAGACTTTGCAAAATTAAAACCTCCAGTTAATGCTTCAGCTTGCTTGATTAGTAGTGTTATCATTCAGAAGCCATGCTAGGTGTGGAGCAACTGGATATGGTTATTTCAGCCTTGAGTGGCCACAATGCTAATTCAAACTCTGCTGTAAACACTGTATTTGCAGTCTTAGCAGAAGAGAATGAATGAGTTAGAGAGACTGAATTATCCAGTACCTCGGGTCAAACGTTGGACAGATTACAATTCAGGTGCTACATTGCACTGACACTACATCTGTGAAGAGATGATTGCATACTCTGAAGCTATCAAAGTGCTTCCTTTTTTAAACAGGAGAATATCATTCACACAACAAGTTTAAGTGGAGAAATTCTGGTATTTTGAAGCAAGTGCTATTCTAATCTTATCATAGCCTTAGATGTAAAAGATTACCTAGAGCTTTTACAAAATGGAATCCATAAGGATAGCAAAAACACTATCAGGACTTCAAATGTGTGCTCACTGAGCACTACTGATATGCTCCTGGCTAATCCCGGCATCCCACTACATTTGAAGTTTGCATCCAAAAGTGACAATTTTAATAAAAATTCTGATGGTGGACTTTGAACTTTTATATTCAGAAATTTAACTCACGCAAAGACTGATCAGCTGTTTCTGCTGTTAAACAAAATGATGCCACTTGTTCCACAAAAAAGGCTCCAAATAATATATACTATATGCTGTTCTAATCTAACCTCACATTGTGCACACCATTAACCTTTCCACGCTTATTTTTCTTCTTTTCCTCCTAGGATGTGCAAAATCTGAGATTAGTAACCAGAAAACTTTCTGCAAAAACTTCCATTTTCTTCTAATTGTTAGAGGTTGATACCAACAATGCTTTGTGTTATGTAGGCATACATATATCTACTGACGCTTTCCCACCTCAGCAAGTCTTCACCACTACTGTGAGTGAGTCACCAGTCTGCAAAGAGTGCTCAAGGGTAAAGCAACTCCAGCAATGGCAGCCAGAAAGAGAGGATAAAGGTTTGGTGGAGGGTGGTTTAAATGACAGAACCTGAAGTGAAGGATCCAGAAAGCTAGTTAAAGACACCACCTTCGCTTTCTTTTTGCACATTTGTTATCCTCACTTGCTGGTATAGGTGTTGCCACTTTTAAATGGAACTGTAGAGCTTCACAGATTGCCAAGAATGGCCAATACAGTAAAAATGGAAAAGGTCTTCGGATAAAGTGAAAACAATTAACACATGACAACATCAATTTGCAGAGAGTAAAAACACATGGACAAGAATAAGCAGCAGGAAAGAGCCAGACTTGACAAAACAAAAATAATTAGAGAAAAAGCAGAAGAGCCTCAACTCCCCTGTGATGCAATTACTCTAATTAGAGAATGAGAATAATATAAACAATAAAGCTAATTAGGGCATAAAAGAATCTTGAAGGCTGAAAGCTCTAGAAAGAAAAGTTGAAAAAACATAATGAAAAAATAGCATGGATTATAAAAATGAAAGTCATCCCTGAATGGAGAGCCTAATGCAACCCCCTSTGTGCCTCTCATACTTCTGCAGGGACACTATTGGTGTGATTTGGTCACTCACTTCATCAAAAGATAACAGAGATATCTGCAAGCAAAACGTAGGAAGGCCCAAAGACTCCCTGTTCTTAGAGGAACAAGCCTGCAGTGCTCAAAAACCATCTCAGCATCATTCTTGGTGCTCCTCAGCCCTGCAAGTGGCTGGCAATTACGACACCATGTAAATAAGGGAAAGATATCAGTGTGACACATTTCAAAACCTAGGATCAGTTTACACTTTGAATGTTTCTTCACAATCAAAAAAGCTAGAAACGTTGGTTATACCTACATGCTGGAACAGAGTGCAATCTACCTCTGCTGAGCAATTCAGCAACATTATCAAGGAGCTAATGACCAGGTCAGCTCATTAGCCCATTGTGGACAGACCCATTCATAGGATCAGAAAAATTGGTCTGAATTTATACTATGTGAGGAGCTGGTAAGCCAGACACCAGCTGTGTCCAGTATTCTTCTCTCATGATTCAGACTCAAAAATCATTAGCATTTTATACATGAAATATGAGAAGAGAGATGAAATAATTGCCTTTACATATGTATAAATTTATATGTAGATAYGCACATAGATCTTCACACAACAAATTAACATTCTCATTTCCCCTTCATTCAAAAGTGATGGGAGAAAATTAAAACCAAAAGCTATGGAAAGAAGTATTTGACAAAGACTTCTTCAAAGACTTACAAGGCACCACTCATATGGAAAGATCCATGTAGAACTGACAGGAGAAAAAGAAGAGCATGTCCTGCCTCCTGTACAACCACAGGTGTGGCCACATTCATTCTCACATTTGCTACAGCTGGGCAAGTTTTTTTAATTAAGGGAAATCTTTCAAACAGAAGATTGTGTTCTTAATGACTTGACTACTGCTGTGACAGTCGTATATACAGATTTTGTCTCTCTCTGCAGGTGTATAGGTTTGTTCTGAGGAAGCGTGTGTTTTCTGAGCTGGTTACTTGCAGTCAAAGTCATAGTTTCCCATTGCTAATCTTTCAAGCAATTACAATTTCTGACTGTCTCCATAGTAACCCAGAAGAGGAATCATTGTTGTAGGAGGGCTGTCCACACCCCAGATGATACAGCAGGTTCTGCCAAGTCATGGAGGTGTCCACAGATGAAGCTCCAGCTGCCTGACAGCAGCTGGGGAAGGATCTCACCCACAGCATTAAAAAATACATGGGTCCAAATGCAAGCCCTGGGCACCTATTGCAGAAGCCCTCATAATCTGTGGCTGTGCCACTGCTCCCACACATGAGCAAGTTTCACACTCTTTTGGTGGCAATTTGTACTTCTCTACAGCTGTACAGCAGAGATATGACCTTCAATCTCCTACACTCATTCGGGCAGTTTAAGGAGAAGCAGGCTTCTCCTGCCCTCCTGGCTATGTGGAGAGGTACAGGGAGAGCAGGAGAGGAAAGGAAGATATGTGGGAGACTCAAGTTGCTCCCACTGATGGGCTGACGACTCCTCAGACGTTATTCAGAGTCGGTGGCTGAAGACTGCTGCAGGTTCCATCTACAACACACTGCTATCTTCCATTACCTGCAGGTGATAACTTCCAAAGTCTTCAGGGGACGTTGGATGAAGTCCAAAGAGAGAATTCAATTCTTGCCATTGAGCACCAGACTGCCCCCTGACCACATTTTCAGGCATTTCCTAATGTGTTTACACATGCCATTTTAAACAAAAGGAAAAGGAAGACTTTGTGGTAGGAACTGTTGTTCAGCAATAAGCAACCTTTCAGTCCCAAATACACTACAGCAGAGGACACCAAAAGAAGAAAACATCCTACAGGAACGTGTGGAAGAAAAGGCCATAGTCATCCTAGTTAGCTGGCAAACACTTAAAATAATCACTAGGTTTGGCTGGAACATATTATTTAGCCTTATATTGAAAAGATTAATCATGCCACCCAATGCATTAAGTTTTCACTCCCTATAATAAAAAGCATACATTTTAAACATCAGCTAAATTAATGCTTCATCTGCCATATGCTAAGTCGTGCACGCAACTATCAGTAAAAGCTATTTCTGTGACAACAGAAAGCAATAATTCTCACTTCTATGGAAAGGATTTGGTCAGAATTGAAGAAGAGGTGAATATGGAAGCATACATATTGTGCAAGAACATCAACAGTTCTGAACATAACTTACCGGAAATTTCACTATATAAAACATTAAAAGCAGAATCTCTTCAGGAAAAAGAAAAGTTAGCATGCTTCCCTGAATTAGTAACCACTAAAACCATTATAAGTGTGAGGTTGCCTCTTAAACAAAAGTCCAGGAATACTACCGAGCCAAGAGATTATAACAAATACAATAAAAATTCAAGCAAATTTTCCTAGTAGAGAAGAAGGCCTGAGTAAGAATATGAGAGATAATTAATCATGCAGGAGACTAATAACAACTGTAAGACTTTAATTTATCATTTCTACATTCTTATAGGTTAAAGCCTAATTTCAGAACCACCATCTTCCCCGAATAGAGAACATTTATACAAATCATATACATATGTACTGAACTAATTACTCTTATCATAACTGTAAACAAGCACAATGCAGAAATAAATTGAAAAACAGAGAGGTTTTTACAAAAACAACAACAAAACCAAAGAAAACCCCACACCAGTTTTTGACGCACTTGAAACACATTCTTACACCAGATTTGGTATTTGTCAGTTTCTGATAAAGTCCACTTTTGGACAACGGTTACATGGTACAAACYGTGCTGACCAACATCATAGCATTCAGCTTTAAACATTTACTGTCTACTAAGCAGCTGTACACATACATCCGTCAACATCATGATATGTATGTGCCAACACAGAGACACAACCCGTCATCATGTTTTCTCCTCAGTGGTAGCACATCACGGGGGAACTGTTAGGACTACCCATCGCAAATGAAATATGGTCAACTGCTACACTAAGAATCAAGGGAAGGATCAAAGACTCCAGAGCTCACATCTCTAAACAGGCTCCAGACGTTTTCTGATGACTGCTTTATGTAGCTTCAACTAAATCAGCAAATAACCTCTAGACCTTTTAAAAGCATGCACCATTAAGATGTCAGAAAAATTTAGCAATGAAAGCATTACTTAATACAGACTCATTTTCTCTTTGACTTCCCTAATTTTCTGTTAGTCAGGACTGTACAGGATTCCCCAGAGGACTGTGGCGCTGGTACTACCTGACAGCAAGACACCGCAAGAGGCACAGCCAACTGGCAGGTCTCATGTTGAAAAGCATCTGCCATGCCAAGACCCTAGGCAAATAAAGAACATGCTTAAGAATTGTGTGCCAAGCTTTTCCAAGACAGAAATGGTTCCTTATATAGGACATACAGAATGTGCTCGCTTCATTCACTTCTGCTGGGTTCGGAGAGTGAACATATCCTGCAAGAGCATGTGGTAGTGGTCTCTCCTCCTTCGTTTGTACAATACTCTGCTATTTTAAGAAGTAGGGCAATTTTCAGTTCAGAAATAGCTTGGAAAATAAAGTGCTTCCTGTATTTCCTTTTTTGAAATCAAATCAGGCCTTGTAGGGTTATTGTACTTCCCTGAAAAATTAAATTTTCAGATACCTCCAGGACTTGGTAGCTCCTTTTCCTCAAGAGGTTTTGTTTTGCCTGCCTCTGTCAGGAGAAGTCTCCATCAAGAAGACATCAGGACACGGTTAACAACTTAGACACGCTAGGACCCCACTGCAGTGGGTGAAGCTAAAAGGAAGTACTTAATCCTTAAGCTTCCCTGAAGCTCCTCTGACTCTACCTAAGGTGATTAAGCTGTTCTCCACATATTTTTCATTCCTGTGTCAGGGTGCCATGAGGGCTGGCTGCCCAATGGGAGGGAGCCAGGAGAAGAGGGTAGTCATGGGTCTAGCAGGGCCGTGCCCAGGGCCCGTCTCACAGCACCCAGCAAGGGAGCAGGGATGGGACGGGGACGRGGACTGGGGCCAGCCCAGTGCCTCATGACTACCCTGCAGGGCCACAGTGATGGGGCAGGTCCAAAAAGCCTATCCTTTGAAGGACTGAGAAATTGCACTAAGAAAGTATAGCTACTGTTTCCTCCTCTCCATTTTCTACTTCAGCAAAGAAAACTGGAAAGCTACAGGAGAGAGCATGCAAAAACTGCAGAGAGTCTGAAGGAGAAAATACATTTCAGGAGCAGGTGCTGCCAAAACTGTTTAGCTGTTGGCGACCGCCAGCAAGCTGCAAATTTGAAATAGGCAGCAGTAGCCAGTATTGGTAGTGGTCCAAATTCCAAAGCCCCAGTTTCTCTATGGATTACACAGATAACCTGTTAAGAGATATTATTCTCAAATGCTGCAGGGCATACTGAAAAATGAATCTGCTATAGGGAGGCAATTTATCAGCAACATTTTAAGCATGGCTGCACTTGTAATACTTTAGCGTATTCTGCAAGTCTGGCTTTTAAATGCCAGCATTTCTCTTTGGCATTCATGATGGGCTTTAGACTTAACCAACTCTGACGCTAACTGAATTTATGACAAATAAAGGGGGGGGGGGGGGTGTCACAATTTTTTTGTAGTCTGTGAGGCAATTCCAAGAATCTCAAAAGTTAAGGAAGTGGTGACAACTTAATGTTTTAACTTTATATCTGACCAGACTSTCTTAAAGATGCAATGTGGAGCACTGGGATGACAGAAACACGAACAGAAAGATAGGTCTGAGAAACAACTGGATGATGTGACCATCTCTACAGAAGGTTATTCTTTAAGCATTGCAGTGATATGATGTTGTAGTCACAAAGGTTTGGAGGAATATATGTTGAAGTATGAAGATTCTCTTTCAGACTAGCTGAATTTAAGGATGATACGAGAAAAGGAAGCACTATTAAAAGGAGACCATTGACCAGTTCCCAGATGAGGCAACACTTTCTTACACAATGATGAGACAGGATTATTTTGATACAATTTTCCTTAATCCAAGCGATGTACTGACAGGCTGTTGCATGTAATTATGCTTCTGGCCTTGCATAGTCCTATAATATACTCTTATGCCACTCACCCCAGTTTTGGAGATTGAAAAGAGTAATTAGTGAGCTATACTTAAAGATGAAATCATGAAGAAGCTATTTTTCTTCTGTTTTAAACATTTATTTAAAAGTTCCATATGTTTCATTCCAAGAATTTGGAGGTAACATTATTCATACCTGCAACTTTTAGAGAAAAAAAGTAACTTTGTCACTAAAAACACAGTGTCTCCATTGCTTAGAGTTAAAAAAAAAGCCAGACAGGTGTACAGAAAAGCTCATTAACAACGTGAAGAAGTGTGACTGGCTTCTGTGCCTGGAGAGGTGTTAGAGGGAGGAGGTGAAGGCAAGCAGCAGGCCACCGCAGGGCTTAAAAAATTTAAGTTGTCATCAAATTAAGTTTTGTTTTAAAAAAGCACATGATGGATCCCAACTATTGTAAGCTTGCTGGGACTTGTATTTTGCCCTTTGGTCATAATAAAATGAAACAAGGCAAGTTCAAGAACCTTCATATCTGGTAAATAGTTGGGTTCTCATAAGGTGTTACAATATAACTAGGACAACTTATATGGCCTTTATGTAGATCCTGATCTCAGTGGACTGGATCCAGCAAAAATGCTAAAATTCTCTCCAAAGCTAGGGCATGAGACATAGTACTCAGAGTAGGCAGAGAAGAAACAGCAGTAAAATTTTACGATAAATAATTTGTAGGGGGAGATATAGCTATCATATATTGAAATAACATTATTAAGTTGATAAAATAATGGGTATTTTTTCACTATAATGGAAGTCTTTCCGTTATATTTAATTTTTTCATTATTTTAATTATAATGGAGGTACTAAGATTTCCTTTTCAGATTCTGGCTGAGCATAAGACACTGAGGTTATTCATATAGCTTTTGGCATCTAAAAGTCTGGTCCAGGATAGTTACAGTCACTGGCAAGAGAGAGACCTCTTCAAATCATTTTCATTGTCCCCGTATCTCATGTTGACTATACAAGGAACTTGGAGAATTATCTTTGAGATAACAGAAAGAGTTCTTCACTAAATAATATATAAGCCTCACACAAACAATGTCTGTATTACAGTGTACCAAAAAGTACTTTTTTCATGTACTTTTTATTTGCTCTTAGATTAAATCTCTTTTTAGTACAGAAAAAAAAAAAATTCACCAAAAAAGTTATTCAGTGTCAATTAGGAATAAAAAGAACCATGAACAAATCCTTCCAAACATGATTTCCTCATAACTTCCTAACAAGTAACTTCCAATACAGAGTAAATCCACATCACTGGTCATTGCGTTCCACCTTGAGTTATATCAGAGAAAAAAAATATTTTAAAGCACTGAAAATCCCAGAGGAACAAATTAAAGAAACCAAACAGAATAAAAAGGTAGCTGATAATAATACAATACTTGCTCTCACATTTGGAGAATATTCAGTGAAACCATTCAAGAATCAATGCAGTTTTATCTCACAAAGATGATGCTCTTCCCTGCAATAGCCCTTCACTAAGATCACTGTAACATGTTAACATATGCAGTTTCCAAGCCTCAGGAAACTCATTCCAGAGTGTTGGGTTCTGTTTTGCTAGCAAACAACTTTTTTTCTGCCTTGAAAGGTCTCAGATATCTATAGGTACCTGAAGGCTCCAATGTCAGAGAAGGAGCTATCTGATTTATGTTAACAAGCAGCTTTAAAACACAGATTTTTGGTTCAGTGCCAATGGGAGATGAATTTGAAATGGAAGATCTGACTCCATAAACACATTCAACTTAGATTCTCAAAGAAACAAAAGGAAGAAAAAAAAAAAAAAAAAAAAAAAAAAAAAAAAAAA